>DWME01003616.1:0-17829 GCA_018244795.1 Parelbella ahira ahira
GCGCACCTCTTTATAAAAAGTGCGTTTTAAGTTTAAATATCACTTGCTAACGGTGAAGGAAAACATCGTGAGGAATCCTGCACACTTTAGTATTTACAAAAAAAAAATCTATGGTATGTAAAGTCTGCCAACCCGCACTTGGCCAGCGTGGCAGACTATGGTTTTAACCCTCTCAATATGAGAGGAGACCCATATTCCAACAGTGGAATGACAAATGGGTCGATTATTACTACATATTATTATTATTTAAATTTAAATATCATCCGATTTAAGCAATACGCATTTTTTAATTATTTAATTTTCGTAAGCACCGCAATTCTTAAGTGATATTATAATATCGCAACACACTTGTAAAAGGTCCGAGTTGGATTGCATTTGATACTTCGTAATTATCATTTTTTTAAACATTTATTGTGTAGTGTTATCTTTCCATCGCTGTTCTTGTAATGCAACTCGACGGCTATACTCAAATTAATCATGTGTCAGGTAAATGAGATTATAATAACACGTTGAAATGCTATTGTCTAAATGCACTAACGTTGCATACAAATTATTCCAAGGATGTACGTAAACGCTACGACAATAAAGAATCTAATAGGAATATTTGCACTATTTTTTTTATGTGGTACACATTAATACGAAATGGTATGTTATTTTCGTATATTATTACAAAGGTGGCCATCTTCGTATGCGTTTTAGGAATATTACTTGCACGAATAATTGCGAGATTCAGCATTTTTAGTTTCTGCAGAGAAAGTATGCAGACAGAATAAATACGTAAGATCAAACATATGTTATAAATAACGCTTGTCATCTTTTGTTTTTTTTTTGTTGTATCATGTGTTGATATTTTCAAATACATAAAATTTAATGAAATATTTTTTTAAGTATATTACTAACGTTAGACACATATTAAATAGTTTGTGATCAAATAATAATAGTCAGTCATTTATTGAAATATTCTTACTCTGTCGTAGAACTAGGTCAATAAAGCTGGAAATTAGAATTTAATTGATTGCGGTCGAATATTGACCACTATTGAACCACTGCGATATGAAATAATTAAACATGAGACATGTTGAGTGAAATTTTCGTGTGAATAACATTTTTAGAGCCGATATCATCTAATTACAGTCCCATTCAATATCAATTGCTTTGTTATTTTGACGTCACCTTTTGACTGATGGATGTCTACAAATTACTTTGATCTCTTCCACGCAAAGGAACAAACGAAACGCTTACGTCAACTGCAGAGCTTAATTGTAAACTTCCGCGCTTTTCACGAGTCCGATAATTTTAAATTCTTTCTTTAATCGCACGATTTATGTTCATGCACCACGGTGCATGCGTTGCTCAAAACGTAATTATATTCATAATTAAACCACGGATCTTCACGCTGCTGGGGTTCCTCCGAAATCTACCTACTTTTTATATCCTGTTTGTAGCAAAAATCGTTCACTGTCGTTTACAACAAACATTATTTAAAGTTTGTCAATGTTCTCTCGGATTTAGGAGTCGAGAACTTCCCTTGGAAACTCCATATTAGAGCGTCTTTATCCATAAATCATGGTTTTGTCTTTTATACATTTGCTCGCGAAAAACAGCTACCTGCATTTCAAAGTATTTTCACTTTAAGTGTCTCCACTTATCTGATGTAGATTTCCAATCTTTACGAAATTCTATATTATCGAATTACTTAATGATGTCAGCGACTTTTTCCCATTTTACTTAATGTTTTTGTTGGACATACATTATGAAGGACACCTGTAGTTAACAATAACAAACAACACCTAGGCTGAAGTTGGAGAAGTCCATGAGGGCGGAATTTATTTCCTTGCAAAGCGTGCTATTATATATGCATCACTTAGCTTGGAACAGCAAAGTGGGTGTGGAAGGCGTCACTTTATTGCAAAGGTATGTAAAACTATTAAATTTTAACAAAAGGATAGCTTGTTTCCGAAAAACGGTAGCATAGCCTGTATAGATTTGAATAGCGATTTAACAGTAGTAATGGGTCTTGACTCTTTTCGTTCTGAAAGGACACACGTATCCAACAGTGGAACGATAAAAGCGTTGATAATAAGTAGCAATCTGGTTATTGAAGTTGACAGGGGAGAACACGAAAAACAACAATTACAACTAAACGACCACCAAAATTATCAGTGACATAGACACCAAGAGTATACCAGTGCTTTATATTCAAACGGTTAAAGAACATCAAAAGAGTTTTACGACCCATTGGACCATACGATTTATACTTCGCTCTTTCTAGAACCCAAGGCCTCACTCAACAAAGTAGCCAGCCCTTCCCAACAATGCTCAACAAAATGGCCGGCCAGTCGCTATTTCCAAACAAATGCGGCATAAATTCGTCAATACGTCAAAACAGGTACACCTACCGCTACAATGTATTAGACGTCGTACTGTGTACATAAGCATATGTATCCTAGCTTGAGTACATTGGCTATCGATACTGTACAAACGATACCCTTCGTTCTTCAATACGGATTAATAAATTATGTGCCTATATATATCTTTCTTTTCTTTCTGCACTTGGCACCAGGTATAACTTGCATCATGTTAATTAAAATGGAAGCGACAAATTTTAATACAAATTGTATTGCATAGTATTTTGTATATCGGAATAATATTAGAAGACATTATCTTTCAAGATGGTCCCGTTCTTTTTAAGGCTTATATGAATGTGCTGAGATAATGTAGTGTTAAGAATGGAGGTAACCAATGGTGGTAAGCGAGATGTAGCCTAAGAAGTAACAAACATGCCCGCAGATTGCCTATTCAGTCTTACCTTGAATGATTCCAGATTGTCACTCCACGACAAAGTAAAAACAGAAGTTACACTTTTAGGCGGTCTTTGGGATTTGAGCAAGTCGTTGTTGACAGTAGCGAACCTTAGCAAACCTAATATAAATTATATAGCAATTCGATTCAAAAGCTATTCCGATATGTAATAGCTAAATTCACCGTTTACGTTTGTTCACAAAACGAAACCTTGTTAAATACTTGCTGAGTTACAAGTCGTTGTTCCATTGAGTTACGCGTCGGCTGAAGCAATTGATTGGTTTAAGATTTATTGTTTCGTTGTGTACTGATTATTGTTTAGCCAAACAATTGTAGGTGACACTTAATTAATTCTGTAGCCTTCGCTTTATAAAGAGAAATCGCTAAACTCGCAATTGTGAAGGTGGATTGTAGGTATTCATTTCTATTTATGTTTTAAACAATTAATAATCTCTAATACTGGTAGATGTATCATTAACCCGCTTTGTAGTTGCAAATAGCATGTATCTGTTAAAGATTCTAAATATAAAGTATTAGTATTTTAAATTTTCTGAAGATACACATGGACTCCATGAGGTTAAGGAGCTACTAAATTAAAATGGTGATAAGAAACCTCCAGGTAAAATTCTGTTAAAACATGTAGTTCTTATGGTTCTATAATAATGGTCGCTTGCTTCTATTATCGCGGTCCTATTGTTCTATAACCATGATCTTAAAGTTCTTTAATAGTGGTCATACATATCTGTAAACTATAGTGAATGAAATAATTGAAATTGCGTTCACACTGTAGATATCCGCTTATTCCAAGTAATCAATTGTTAATGATCAACAATTTCTTATTCATAAAACAATAACAATATGTCATGCTCTTTATATTTGTTACGAGATATGCGGAATATACTAATATTATGTTTTGTATAAGAACGCTCGAAGGCTGACGGATTCTCTGACCCTCACTGAAGTGACAAATGTCTTCCAATAAGGTCAAGCCCATCGATCTCTGGCGAATAAGTTAATTGGATTTGTAGGCGGGTTGCTGGACCATCAAGGTCGAGATCTGGAGATCAACAATAGCTCGGTACTGGGAAATAACCTCTTTACTAAATAGATTTGTGATCAGTAATCCAATTTTCAGCAAAACACCAGAATTATTTTCGAAAATTTCTTCTTGTAAGGCAAAAGGCTTCATTCCCATTGTGGTTTTGAAATAATACATTGATAAATTTGATAATAATAATTTCTTTATAAGGTTTGCTAGTTGCAATGAGATTGTGCAGGACACTTCGTACACATCTTTATTCCAACTTTTACTTGGCGAATTGTAATTTACATAATTGATGCAACGTCTTTTTAAATAATCATAATCGAATTGCATAATGTTATGGAGAGCTTGGAGAAGAAAAGAGTTGTAAAAAATCAATCCAAGTGATGGAGAAACTATACTTTCATTGATAATAATTTTTGTGTTACGTTACATAAGTGAGTTACAGCACACTTAAGTATTATACTATATAGCATATTTTTATGTCAAGCCAAATAAGACCCTTCCAAAAACGTATAGTTTGCTCAAATACATGAAACTTTGGAAGTTTTGCGAGATGTTACGAACTGACAGCCAAATACATAGTTTCCTCAATATCGAGTCGGGGCAGGTCTTTGCCGCGTTGCAGTACGGTTAAATTGTCGACATTGTTACGCAGTGCGATACAATAGCGAGCCTTGTCAATTATTTCTGTAGACATTTTGTATGTAGGTAGTATAATCAATAAGAAGTGCTTCAGTCGTCACACATCGCAAAAGTATACAAAACTAACGTGCTGTGATTAGATAGTTTGGAATAAAAACATAAAGAAATAAGAAAGAAAATACAAAGAATGTAAAACTTTTACTTCTTCTGTCATTAACCATTATTTTTACACGGTTGGCAAGGATCTTCTTTAAGAATAAAATGAGTTAACAATGTCGGGTTAAGGATGTAGAATGTTAAGAGTTAAGTTAAGAGTGATCAACTGCAAGTGGCAGACTTTACACGCCTTAAATCACATTGTAGAGAACTTTAAGCTGGGCAGATTTCACAATAATATTTTCTTTACAATTACAGCAAGTGATATTTTATCTTAACACGTACTTAAGTTAGTGCTTTAGTTTATTAAGAAAAAACCCTGAGCGATAAACATTGGGCTATCACTTTTTCTTATACCTCATTAAAAAGAAATTGTTCCCGAAAAGCATTAGAGCCAGCAAGACTTCTTATTAACAAAGTTTCTCAAGGCTGGGTTACCTAGCAAAGGTTACCTAGTTAAAGGACTTTAAAACTTGTTAAGTTTTTATCCATTTTTCGCTTCGATGAAAGTCTTAGTTACTTTTAAATGTTGTTTTACTTTTCTATAAAATAAGTAGAAAAGGAAAGTTAATGTCAATCCTTACATGACGCGACGACATTTTGTTTTTCCATGCTATGCAACTTTTTTACGTTTCGAAGTATGGTTTAAATTAAATGGGGTTCCAATTAGTACTAGAAAACTCTAGTTTAAATATTATTTAACTCTTATATTGTAAAATTTTATAGGTACTCCGAAAAAACAAATTTTCATTGAAACCTCTCTCTGTTCCCTATCTGTAGTTCTCGCTTGTATATTAGATACAAGTAAGGATTGTTTTGATACACTATACTATTAATGAAGTATGAATTGTACCCCCATAATACCAATATATTTATAACGCCATGTTGCTTAGTTGTGCCTATCACATATTCTCACCAACAGAACCCACACATTTCTCTCTAGTATGGCTACACTGAGCTCGATCTTCAGCTTCTCCTTTCCAAACACTATGAGCCACTGAGAGCAGTTAGAAATTAAACTTTAATAAATCCTTATCATGCGAAAAGGAACAGATGTGTATTAAAATGTTTCTGTAGACTTTTAACATGTGATTACTGAAAGTTGAATATTTTCGCTTGTAAACAATATTATATGATGCCACTATTCTAACCAATTTTAAGGAATATCTAACGCTACGTTTGAAAACTCCCTTATAACAGGATTCGACTTGTATTTACGTTTTGTTTACATTATTACTAATAATTTATGGTGTATAAATATCATTGTAATTATAAAGATATATCTAACTACCACAGCAAACAGTATACTCCACCGCAGAAGAGAGTATTGTAGTCGGCTATAACTTTTTTGTTTTTTATCGATTTTATTTCTTGAAACGGGCTTTTATTGATTGAATTTGGTTGAACATTTAAGTCTTTGGATGTCTGTACAGAGTCAGTGTAATATAATATACTCCTCAGAATGTTCGAGCTAAACGCAGCAAGTTACGACTCAGTATCGACGGCACAACTAATATATTCCTTTCAAATACATCACCATTGTAAGACATTATGTATTGACACAAAAACTTACCAGCAAAAACGACACGCTAAAGAGCTGTTTCGTCCTCCGACAGTTTTCAAGGTTGAATATTATGTTATTGATACTTAGGGTTGGCAGATGTACGAGTACAACACTGAAAGCCAAGGATTAACTGTTAAAAATTCTCTTTGTATTGTAACTGAGCTGTCGTTAAATCGATGCCAAAGGGCGATCTCCTTAGCTTCGTTTTTAAAGAAAAATAAAATACAATATCCTTTTAGATTCTGCGAAAACTGCAAGGGAAAATGTATCGTTTGTTGTAGTAGGTACTACTTTTGCTTTATTCTAGAGATTTATAGATATTTGTATCAATGGTACAAATATATAAAATAGATGCTTTTATTTGATAAATTACTAAGAATGACAGGAGATATAGACGTACTTTATTAGAACGGATTATGAAGGAGTTTATGGAAGATAATAAATTCCGATACCAAATTCTAACGTTAGGAATGTTATACATATTAGGGTTGCACATGTCATTACACGGACGGAAAACGTTATCAGATAACCTATAGAATTTACAATCCATCACCATTGAAGTCTACCAAAACACACCAATCCGCCAACGTAGTAGATTTTGGCCTTAATCTTACTTGTTTCGAGAAATGACCCGTGTTCAACAATAGAATGATGAAATGATTGATTACGATGATGATATTAAATAAATTCAACAACAATTTTGGAAATTTATATCAACTGGCAACCTTAAACATGAACACTGCCCAAGACAATATGAGGTTGCGTCAAGCGAGGCTCCTCAGCGACTGACGAGACGTGATTTCGCCTTGTAATTGTACATTTGACTTATATTTGTCCTGTGAGAAAAAATATTAATTAATTGTTGTAAGCAACGTTGCGCTGCACCGATGATCAACAGAAATAGCATCCTCAAAGTTTTTTGTTATTGTTCACCTATTGAGAACATAAAAATATATTGCCGTTAAAAAAAATATCAAAGCGAATATAATTAATTGAACACCAAAAATAAATTGCACCATATTTTTTGAAAAACCGAAAGCTCAATACCTTCATTACAAATAGTAGTTAAAAAGAACAGTTGAGCGGCCCCACGTCTGATCATTACTAAGGGCAGTTGAAAGGCGGAATGTAGAGTCTAGACTTATTCGTTCTACAAAGCTACCGTTGTACATAGAAGCTTAACCTCAAATATGTAGAGGTAGGCGTCTCTGCTTAGATTTCTAGAATCCCTAAAAGAGTCGGTGTCTATGGCTGAATTTAGATAGAGTTCCACATTTATCTTAATTGATTAATTATGATTAAATTGCGTCGAAACGCCCTGGCCGCCTACGGGCTGTAGCATAGGCAGTGTAAGAAGCGGTGCTCTGCGATTTCAAATCGCATGCTCAGCTAGGGAATTATGGGCAAAAATCCCTCAAGGAAGACCTATGTCTAGCAGTTGACTCAGGCGGGATAATGACGTGATTATGATATGATGTTATTACGATATTAAAGGAATTTATAATTCATTGTAAGATAACACTTAAACTTGGTCAAGTTTTCTAAGGAAGACAGAAAGACAAGGCGAAACAAGAAAACTAATTTAAAAATAAGGTAATACAAAATTTTCTGCAGGCGCTTATACCTTAGTTGTAAACTGAAAGTGGTTTTTACAGAGAAAACCTAATTGCCGACATAGAGTCAGTTAACACGATTCGTATTACAGTAGAGCGTCATTATCCGAACTAATTTTAAAATATGCACATTATAATACATTGAAAAACATTTTTATAATAATAATGCAGATAAATAATAAATCATGATAATAAATAGTTTCTTGGTCCGAAAAAAACATTTAGAATTTGTGTGTAATAATATTGTAATAATGTGTAGTAAGTAATATTGTAATATTGTAATAATTGTATAGTCCTTTAAAACTAAGGTAAGAACGAATATTCGCTTAGCAAATAAGGGAGCCACAGTTCTTAGTTAAAACTATCATTACATAGTGAGTGACATGGTCACTATGATTTTGATCACAGTAATCGTTACATAATATATATAATAGCAGAAACTATCAGCTATTTTCCTAATTGTGGCGAACAGCTTTGTGCTATATATAGATTTTAGAGAAAACTAGTGGCTTGCGATATGCACATAATAATGTCTCGGGACATCTCCGCATTCGGCCATCAGCTCTCAAAGTTGAGTGAGTGAGCCCGAGTTACGAAGACCGGACAGCAGATAAACTATACATACATAGATACTTTTGTTTACCATATACAAATATATAAAATATATAAAGTGTTGGTTTTATTTTACTTTTCATAATAAAAGTTTAATTGAACAAGATAAAACAAGTTTCCAGCGATAAAAAGATTTAAGTTTTTAAGTTATCTGAAGCGCCATCTTCTCGCAAAAGCCCCGGACGAGCGCAAAGTGACCTATTTAATGGATTTACTGAGTGCATAAAACTTCTTGATAATTTATAAGAGTCGTTACAACTGCGCAAGTACCGAGAAAGGTATAATAAGGCTATAAAGACTTGTTATTGATTAACGCCCTTGTTCTGGCGAGTGTGTTGTATTGGATATTTTGTCCCTTTCTATCGTAATTCTAGTAAAGGAAATTGAAACAAAGAATTCTTTATTCTAACAATGTTATCGGGGGGCTTATGAGCGTTTTTTAAGTCATCTAAGACCTGACGCGACGGTAAATATCAAACGTCTCCTCGTTCCAAGGTAGTGAGTTATGTAAAGTTAATAATATTTGTATATTTCAACATCATCGTCACCAGCATCAACCTACTCCGGTCCACTGCAGCTGCTGGATATACGAGTAGGCCTCTCCAATGGCAGGCCACTGAGCTCGATCTTCATCTCTTCGCATCCAACCACTGCCAGCCACCTTGTATTCCTTTATCTAGTGTTTATGTTTGTTGTCGTCTTTAATGTTCACTGTTAAAATAACATCTAATACTAGGCTTGCTTCTACGTTGTAGTAAAAACTTATCAAAGGAATCATCATCATCATCAAGTCAGCCTTTGCCGTTCAACTGCAAGCAAAGCATTTAGCTTTGCTTGCAGTTGTTTTAAGTCATGTAGTATGTAAATGGTCTTAAGGCGTGAGATGTTCGAAATGCTTCTTCAGACTTCAGAATCCCCCTAGAAATCTTTTTTCCGTAAATTTGACCGACAGAATATGTTTAAAAGGATTGTAGCTTTGTTATATATTTGATTATTGCACACCGCCTATTGCACACTCCTTTTTCTTTACCCATATTTGTGTAATTATTTTTCTTATTTTTTTCTATTGTTTGTTGTTCTGTGTACAGAGCTTAGTGTGCAATAAAGTATATTGTATTGTATTGATGTGCAGTGTTTTGTTTAATAAACCAGATCACTATCAATTTTGGCAACCCTACTGCGTGCGGTAGCGTTCATCAGTCATCGGCCTCGGCTTCCGGCTGTTTCATAGTTCAATGCCTCGTCAGATCTGCGTCTCGGTAGCGACCTTCATCGCATTAGGCGCGTAGACACGCTATCTTACTACGATATCAACGTCATTTTGTTACAAGTATCGAACGTTAGGTATGTATACATGGAGATTTTGTGTTCGGCGTATCATCAACACCTATTGTTCCTCTTCTGAACACGGGTTTAATGTGGGTACAAAAATGATTGGCACGTCACATCTGTGGGAAAAAAATATTTTTGCACCCGGTGTATCATCAACTCTTTTATTGTTCTGCTATTGGATACGGGTTTCTTTCAAAATTAAAAGGGTTAACACTCGGTGATCTGTGCCGTGTCGTAAATGACCTGGTGCGATTAAACAATAATAATAGTATCTCGTACTAAGTAGTCAACTTAATACCTTTATGTGTAACCAGTAATTATAAAATAAATAACGGTGGGAAATCTATGAAATGTAAATATTTATACCATATCATTTAATCGTAAAATATTCACAAGTCAACTAATTTGTTAGGTGTGCCACGAAAAGCAACGCTGGCTGTTTTAAATTATAAATAGCCTTGCGTGTCGGCGTCTCTTCTGGCTACAATATTTACATATTTTGAATATTACTTAGTACACAATTAGTAAAAATTCCTAACGATGGGTTGGCCGTTGAACCCTTCTCATTCAACCGTGTTCAACAGTATAATGAAAAAAAGGTTGCTAATGATGGTTATGATGGGCTGGCTGTAAGCTTATATATATACAACACCACTGACCAGGACAACAGTGTCCGTCAGGCATCTCTCAGCTGTGGAAAAACACTTCTATACGTGAAGTATTATAGCCATACGTTCAGAAAATTATAAAATCAGTTTCCACGTATGTATAATTAATATTAATTACTAGCTATGCCCCGCAGTTTCACCCGCGTATAATTAAAAGAAATGCAGATAAACGATTTACAGTATTTAAGTACCTACATAAAATATTTTTAGATATTTTTTTCTTATGAATTTTAATTGTTTTCCACCACACCGCACCACACATACTAAATAGACTCGAACATTTTTGAATTATTTTAATTGTATTTATCTCTTAATCTATGCGGCTAAATAACATGCTCTAAAACACAAAGTATATCTTCATTAAATTGTCCTTAAAATTAAATAACTTTCAACCCACAGAACATAAGGCTGAATGAAAATTTGAGTTAGGTATATATTCGTTGTGTCGTTCTTGTAACTGATTTTATCTTCAATAAGTCTCCAAAGCAACACAAATAACTCTTTGCATCACACTACAATTGACATTCTATTTTTAGCACGCCCTTGTGTTTCCCGTCTTCTTTGTTTTAAAAATCGTTATTAATTACAAAAGGAAACTTAATCTACCAATCAAGTCAAAAATATGCGACCGTCATTTGAGAACTTGGCGCAAATTCAACCTCATTACAGCCAACATCTTGAGATATTGCCGCAGTTGTTTTGAAGTGTGACATTTTAGCGCTAATTAGAAATGTAGAACTTCAATATTTGGTCAACAATCACTTTATTGGTCTTGGTAAAGGTTTCAACGATATTTTTTATCCCCTATACTCTTTTCTAATGTAGAGTTTTTGTGTTCGTTATATTTTAGGATCATAATTTAATTCCGAAACTACGTAATAACATTTTTTTAAAATAAAACATTGAGGACTTTAATATGAAACTTTTATGGCATTATAAAACAGTATTTCTTTTTTAGCACTGACCGATTCCCAAACGATTCGCCCCGAAGACAATCTAACGATTCAATCCCCAGCAATAAAGCTTCCGCCGCTAAACGTCCAAATTTTCAATTTGTACGGCCATCATCTTATTTACTCAGACGTGAATAAATTATTTTTTTATTGCACTGGTGCAGCAGTCGCTGTCGATCATTGGTTTGACATTCAAACAGTCTAGCGACTCATTGCAGCGGTTATTTCACTACACATGAATTTGAACTCTAATTCGAGACGTATTAGTCTTACTTTCACTCAAACGCTTACAAAGACCGCATTTAGTAACAACACTTTCGGTTTATTATGCTGTATTTTTCGGTTCCAAGGGCAAGGGTACGAACGGTTCATTTTTATTTATTGGGCAATTCTGCGAAACAACTTTGTGATGGTACACGCGCCGATATGGATTCGCGGTCGAATCTATTGTTCCCGGCCAACACTTTCAATGCGCTCGTGATCGAAACATTGTACAACAATCGCATTCTTTGATTATATGAACCACAAGCAAGCTTTGATTAAATCAACCACAAAATAGATATACGACTCGTGGTTTAAAATACCCAGTGAATTATATATTTACGTTGGTTTGTGTGACCTGAAATAATAAGTAACTACATTGCTATTTATAACATTTGTTTAGTTGTATTCCATTCCAGTTCCCAGTACTAGTACTCAGAGTTTGGATTTCTGCCCGGTATATGGCAATAGGTTTAGCCCCTATTCCATGGTGGGAAGTATAACATAACTAGTGAATCGTGGGTATACATTCCTCTGCCTACCACTTCAGGGAAAAATAGGCGTGGTGTTCATTAAGACAAAAGACAAGAGTTAATATTTCATTATGCTCTGCGTATGGTTAGTGAGGTTTTATTTCGTCAGTTACAAAATGTATTATTTCAATAATCATATAGTCACTACCATGAATTTTAAAATGTCGTATCCTGTTGTTACAAAATCTCTCGTTTGATTTTTCTTTTCTGACTCATTTACAATTTAATTAATTTGGATAATGTTGATTCATCGGTTTGTAATATACATAGCAGATGTTGAGTGGGTGTGTCACTAATTTGACAGTTGACATTGACAACTGCATCAAGGTCATCCGCCTAGTTGTACAAATCATAATAATAAAAAAGTCCTCTATTGTAAGGAAACGATTAGGTGACCGATTTTGGTTACCAGTATACATCACACAACAACAGCTGTGCTTCTTAGAGGGCGCATAAATTAGAGGCAAATTGATTATTATTACGTAAATCGATCCGAGCATGGTCAGACATATTAATAAAACTTCCACTTTTTGCTTTCAACTCTTTTTTCTTTTGTTTCAGATGTAAAGCCTTCAAAGTCGGACGTACGAGTGAGCAATCGATTAATAAAACGAAGTTTTTTACAATTGTTAATGATGTAATTGTTGTTTATATTGTTGTTTTGTTTTGAATAATCATAGAAATAAGGCTTTAATTATTGACTGTGGTGTGGTGTGATGCAAAAGTGGAGAACCTAACGGAAGCCAGGCGTAACGCCGGGATCATCCCGGTGACTGAAAGGTATGTCAAACTTGAAAAATAACATATACCTATTTTTATTTTTTGTATAGTCTAACACAGAATAGCCCACCTGGTGGTAGTGTTTTTTGTCTATTATGAGTATTTGTGAACTTTGAAACAATAAAACACTAATTTACTTGCAAGACAATTGACGGTGAATGTTTGTTCAGACTTTGTATGTCTCATTGCTACAGTCCAAGATTCAAATCCTGACGTTGTTGGTGATGTTCATTATGTTAATAATGTCAATGATTTTGTGCAAGAATTTTTGTATGCTTTATATCTCATATATTTATGTTTGTTTGAAATCCGCGAGTGCTTCTAATGAGAAGTGTACATCGTTATTGTAATAGATTCCATGGTCATTACAGAAGTATTAAATACAGGACTTAAATCCTGCTCTCGGACCTATTCTTCCAAAGTAGGCACTGTATATAACGGACCCATCTTGATTTTTTCTTAAATAATTGGCTACTAACTGTATGCAAGAATATATTTATATGCAATTTGTTGCACATGCACTGTTTCACTTTTATGTGACGTAACTGTATTTTAATAATTGTCTATATCTACAATCATCTTATGTTAGTGTTATTGTTTATATGCCAACATCGTTCGAATGCAACAGTCGCTTTAAGAAACACATCCAAATAAATCCAAAAATCGCTACATACCTGAAGGTACATACCATATCGTTGCAAGAAAATCCACGATCACACATACGATAAAATCTACATGATAGCCGTACAACGGGCGCAATGAAACTAAACGCTAAACCTAATTAAATAGGGCGATGCCTCCCCGATGCACATAAAACGAACGGCCAGTACCGTGCTGTAAACATTAGCAGGGACTATTTTAATTAAAGGAAATCCTGCAGAGCCAGGTGTGATTAATTAGCACTTGCTCACGTACCGGCTATCTGTTTTCATTATCTAGTAGGTACAGCCACGATTTTGTAGATTTAGCCGACGAAAAAAAGGCATTTGCATTCGCGTACACAGCGCGGCGAGCGAATTTAGCGTCCGTTAATTTCAAAGTAAATTTTCCTGATATAGCAAGCTCTGCTATAGAGTCGGTTATCTACGTCGTATTAGTGTATGTTCTATTAGTTTTATCCGCTCTTTGTCTATTTTTATAATGTAATTCATATCTATTTTTGAACACTTTATTTTTCACTTTAAATACGAATAATGTTGTGTTGTACACAGTTTTAATTAAAAATTTTTTAATCTTTAAAATCACGAAAACCTCTCAGTACCTACATGAGTCACGTTGATTAAAAAACCTCAGTCGATTAAATGAAAAACCAACGACAACTTCACATGCGGTTCATTATCGTACCTCTCAATTTTTTTTTTTTGTGCACTGTCATCCCACGATCGAGTATCCGTCGGCAAAAAGCGATGTAAATACAAATATAAATATCTTTCGACATAATTAAGAAGGAAAATTTTACATAATTATCTTCAAAAGTGTCTAATGACCGCATGTCAGTGAATATTCACCGCTTGTCACTTTAAAACATTCCAACTCGTTGAAAGCAAAATTTACAATACAGTCCAACGTGCATCATAGTTACAGAATACTAATACATATGAACATACCTACGTCAAGTCTGTAGGGGTAAAGAAATGGCACTCGGTGTTCTCTGCCTTCCTCGTGAGGACCTGGCGTAATAATATAATAAGAATGATTCAGGACACACTCTCCCTCGTTCAATTTAGAGGGCGAATGAATTAGTCATTCCAATTAATATCGACAACCAGCGACTAATGACTAATGACCCAATCGAACTGCACCCTTTGTTCTTCCAAAACACGTTAATAATCTCTTTCCTTTGGCGATAATAACGATACAATGATTCGGTTTTTGTAATGAAACGTTATCAACATTTTGAGTATGACACTGTACTAAATATTAGTGAATTTTAAAACTACGTAATATAAAATTTTTATACATAGACTTGAGAGATAGAGAATTTGTTACATAGACTCTCCAAGCCAATTTTTGGATCATCCAATCATCGTGGCATTCCACATTAATGTGAAAATGCCCTAGAAATAAAACTACAGTTCTTTTTATCAATTTATGATGATTATGTTTACCGGCTGTGTTACATTAGAATCAAGATAACTTACAACAAGATACGAGCTAACATATTTTCATCAGCTTTTATTTATTACTCACATCTGTATGTATTATTTGTGACTTTACGTCTGTGTGTATTATCTTGATTGATATTGAAATATTGGTGATGAATGGTTGAATGAACGAGTGATGAGTGACGAATGAATTCTAACATTTGAGTGCAATATTGGCAATCACATTGATGGATACAACATTATCCCGTACTGAAATCTACGCCTAAGCTTTTAGGCTGTCAACGTCTCATATATACTTTAGGGAATATAGGCATACGGGTGTGTGTATATACATATATTATATAGTGTTCACTGACTTTCTTTAAGACCAAATAAAATACGAAATTCGTACGCTATTACGTAGTAATATATTTTGTTATTGTTTTTATAACATCATCATGCTAGGTACTTTACGGGGTAAGCAGACGCTACGAGTGTCAAATATCTCTATACTTACAGACATGACGTGCTGAATAAGTTTTAGATATTATTAAAAAAATGGTCACGCATTGGATTAAATGAGGGACCTTCACTCGTGCCTGATAGTGGTCAATCAAGCTTTAAGACCACTTCCAATGTTATAAAGAGACCGACCAATTATACAATTGTTTTATTTTCAAAACATTTGTCGACCTCGTTCCTAAATAGGCAAACGTTTGGACATAACCTTAACGACTTGAAATAGAACTGGCATCAATTTGTAACTTCTTGAAAGCATCGTGTCAGTTATATTTTCATTATTATTATTATTATTATTCAATCTTTGATTGCTGAATGTTTTTATCCTTAAACAATTGAAATGCTTATTCTATTAATTTTATTTTCAGAGTTCAATAACTATCCTAAGATTGTTTTTTGACTAATTACTGATTAAGTTTTGTTGACTATTAACTGATTAACGTTGGTTGACTAATAACCTAAGGTTTGTTGACCGATAACTCCTATGCGCAGAATTCGATAATTATATGTTTATTATGGCTATTCTTGTTTACTATTATATAACTTTTGCCTAATTACTTCGTTAGGTCTGATCGCTTACGGGGTAAGCGAAATGCATCGAGTGCTAAATATATCTATCCTTACAGACTAACGTTCTACATATCAAATAAACGCCACATAAACATCGCAATAACAATATAACAGTAGGAATGTAACACTCATTAAGTTCGGCCGCTGCCAGTATCGAGGTGGCGCGCACCCAGGCTGACCTACTGAGGCACTGATATGTCAAATGCATGTAACTGCGGTGCATCCAAAATAGCGTTCGGGCGTCTCCGGCGGCGTTCGGACAACATCGGGCGATCTTTTTCAATACAAACAAAAAGGTCAGAAGCCGACGACCTAGTTTCCGAGCGGCGGATACAAAGGTCACGCACACATCGGGAAGCGAGTGATAACCGGCAAGGCTGAGGGCCGAAATGTTTGCCGCGGTGTTGCGCAACCCTTGCTGATGTTTCCATTGCGACTTGTACGGTGTTGGTGTGAGTAATTGTTTTGTCTCTGTCAATCAAATTTGTTTATCATATGTTAATGTAGTTAAGCCTTTAGCCATAATACTACCTGGTGAAACTGCTAGTGCGCGAGAATAAAAAATAACAAGAAGTAAAATGTAACTGAATCGATTGATTTTATTTTTGAATCGATTTTGTAATGTAAGTTATCGTTACCTTGATGACCTTGACGCAAAAAAAATATAAATCAAACAGATAAGTAAGTTTAAGTTAAAAATTTAGAAAATATTGTTTATATAGTTAAGCACGATTAAGGATACTTTTAATGAAAATTGTTAGTATTTTCTACTACACCTTTATCTCCAAAAATATAGGTTATGAGTAATAAACAGAAGCATGTACCTACCTATCTAAATCTAACATTGAGCATAACGCCTGATCAATGCATATTGCATCTTCATACGATTGCTGAATTGAATCAATGCATGGCGTAGGGTGGGGTGGTTCACGGTCCAGTTGCCGTGACCAGCTATTCCAGCCCTGACCTGCGCTGACCGGTGTCCCAGCCCGAGCACTATGAATATCATTGTTTCAATTGGAAATGATTTATTACACTGTTGTACACACATTAAGAACAACGTTATTTTTATTTATTTATTAAATTATTTACTTATTTATTAGTTAACAAAGGATGGACTTAATACCAAGTGCCTTTTTTTACAAATCAATCCAGGGGATGATGAGAATAATTTATATTTTATTACTTCACTACTGGTTAAGTGTAACTACACGTTTATCTGCCACTACTTATGAATAACTCCTTTTTAAGACGCAGGTCTGCTGGAAGAGATTTCTGTAGAAATAAGCAGTATCTGCCTTTGTACCGATCTCGTTTCATTCTTCTTTTTTTTTGTGTGCAAAAATAATTTAATTAATAAATAAATGTTGCCTACTGTTTTACAACACGGTTTTACTGCATGACTGTAACAATATTATTAATATTATTAATATATCATACGCCAGTCCGATTTGTGGGGTTGGTAGGGAGCAACGATGTTCATATTTTTTATATCAGTATGCGTGATGTGTTGTTTAATAGGTTTATTCTAAGCACGACTCAATGACCCTGACCGGTCACAAATAGACGATTACGGCAAATGACATTATTCAAGGTACTGTCCGCGCCGCACAGAAATTTAAGTAAGTTAAACAGAAGCCTGACTGCCTCGTTGGTCGAGTGGTTGCAAGCGCGACAGCCGATCGGGAGCTCCTG
>DWME01003617.1:0-17828 GCA_018244795.1 Parelbella ahira ahira
TATTTTACTATACTGCCTGTATTAATGAGATAAGTGTTAACTTTGTTGGTGCGACTTAATAAATAAATAAATAAATAGACGCTACCCATCTTTATCCAAAGAATGTCACCAGACTATGTCGAATTATTATCGCATTTAGATCCTCTCAGTGGCTCCTTTTAGCGGCTGTAACAAGTCTCTGGGATTTATAACAGAACGCAGCAGTGTTTTCCTAGACCAAATTCTCTACGGGCCCTGCACACTGGAGAGACAATGACTCATTCTGCGCTTTCTATTTCTTACGATAATATGTGGTTATCGATAGCGTCGTCCCTTTTAGCGTTGCTCGCTAAAGGGTTCAGGTTCTCCTGCCTGTCGTAATAGGCAGGAGAGTCTTATTGTGGTTCCAAGGGCCAGGAATAAATTTGGTCTAACCTAACGTTATACATATCTATTGTGATAACAAAATAATATGATTTTATTTTGGTCCATTTTGGTTCTTTTACAAATACTTTTTAGGGTTGAAATCCTTTTAATTATATATTTAATTAACAGGTTAGCGTACAATCATGCAGTATTTTATATGCTGCAGTATTTATACGCATGTGTACATAAGTGATAAAAGATAAAAATGTAATACAGTAAGAGCACAGCAACTCATTGTGTACGTTTTTACGTTGTAATTGTCTACTTTAATTCGTTTCTAACCTCAACAACTTTTGAATTTCGCTTTCAAACAGATTAAATATCGTTTGCTGTAACAATTAAGAAACACTTCGAGGAGAAACCTGTACACCAAAGATTTCTTAATTATGTTCTCTAAAGCGTTTGAAATCTGTTCAAACTTATTTGGCCTGCGTGGCAGGCCTTCTCATTTTGAGAGACGACCCGTGTCCGACAGTGAAATGATAAAAGTATTAATGACCCTGATGATGTTAACAAATTAAATTTAGATACTAATAAAACATCGCATATCTTTCCTCTCTTGCCTATCTTGTTTAAAGAAATTACCATTCTCTTATTTAATCTCGTATCAAACGTTAGCATTTATTTACGTTCCTTTGCTGTTTTTAATTAGGTTGTTTTTGACTTTAATCCACCGAGAAGCAACGGTAAGCTTTTAACAAACAGACAACTATTCATTTTGTCATTAAGACTCCTTGAAATAATCTTCGTGTCTTTATCACGCTGATATAATCGTAAGACATATATAACTGCTCGTACACAAAGATATTTCTGAAACATTGAACAATTCACTCGTTTAGAAATATGAAACTTGTGTTTTGATAATCGGGTTGTGAAATCAGTGAACAGGATTGTTCTGTTTCTGTCATTTTACATCTTAGTTCAATGTTACGATTTTCGTTTTAATGTGGAGACATTTGCTTGTTATGGCATCAGTTCTTATCGTACGATAAAAATTGGTAACTTTCCTTTTCAATTTAATACATACATTGGTTTTTAAATATCATATAAATCCACCAGTTCGCGCTTAAGGAGGGTGGTGGATTAGTTTCTTGCAGTAATTAACTAGTCGATTATAATACGAAATTAATACTATTTTCTTAAATTACATCGTCGTGTCATTGTATTTTATTGTACAGTGTTCTTCCACGAATTATTTAGTAAATTTCTCGTAGCTTTAATTTGTAGGTTTTAACTGTACCTATATACCTACATAAGTTTCAGCAATTATTGTCTTATGCAACAATAGTCGAAAGAGTAACAAAATATGCGTCGTATCAAAAAAATATATATATTTGTAAATTCAATAACGTCGTTATTAAAACTTCTTTATCAAATCATAATCATTATTAAATAAATTTCCACGAAAGATACTAATGTCTATTAATGAGAGTATCGAACGGCAACTTGATACATTCTACATCTTTCCTTCCTGAGGATTATTATTATTATCTACATAATTTAAGCCCATCAGTATATAGTCAGGTAAAATTTGTTAGCCACCAACGACGTTAAGCCGACTCTTCCAGCGAAACAGTGTACTGTCAGGCTAAAAGGAATTACGATTTAAAGCACTTTCGCTCTATAAATCCTTTGTGGACTTCAAAAATATTAACGAAGTCTATTCTCTTTACGTTTTATATTTCATTCTCTATAAAATTGAAAAATTTTCAACCACATTTTACAAAAGTATGTATTTTAATATACATACCTACGATACATCAAGTATTTTTACATACCTGTAAGTGACTGCGAATGAGTAGAGAAATATGAATTAGTTACCTTAAGCATGTTAATTAGTTAACATTGGATTGATTGAATTCCCTTGATATTTCATCATAAGCACACCATACGTTTCGGTGAACGTTACGCACATTAATATTTACGTACCGCGCGGAAAATTGAAGCCGTTAAAGCCAATTTACGTTTCAATTCATTCTCCTATACGATCATCTCGGAAATGTGTTTGTATAAGAATATGTTTTTTATAGGATTTTATACAATAACGATCTTGAAGGCTAAACATAATTTTGATTTAAAATTAGTGCACCATTGAAACGGTTTTTGATTTTCAATGTAATTTTTAATATTACATGATTAAATTTGGCAGTATACTAAGTGTAGTAACACTTAGTATGCGGCCAAATTTAATCCAATGCCAAAAGCAACGAGGCCAAATATTGTCGCGTCACATAAACTAACCAACCTCAAGCATAACACCCTGCAAGGAAAATCATGCCAGGAACGCGTAACTGCATCCCCCGATCTCTCATTAAAAAAAATATGTATATTTAATCTAAGGCGATATGAAACATTTGTAAGTTTGTTTGACAAATCTTCATTGTTTAATTTGAATCTGATGTACATAGCCGTGACGTTTCCATAAGCATCTCCGATCTCCGTGTAGCGTATAATATCGTAACTGATTTCGCATGCAGTGCTACGACGTAGAAGTTTCGTAGCCGTTCCATTGTAATAACAATATTATATCCGTAACGTTTTTAAAAAAAGTTTTGTGTTTTTAATACAAATACATATATTTGGGGTTTAAAAATATGTAAATACGTTTCGTATACGTATAGCATAGTGGAATTAATATCAAACAGTGAAACTAATATAATTTTATTTTCTTATAGCGCTTATGTTTTATTCTTTGCCACATATTAAGTCGGCCTTTGTGACTATTTATGTCAGAATAATTGTCAAATACATCTACTAAGTACGTAACAAACTTATTACTTAATGATAAGTGGTATCCTTTATGTTAGATATAAAACGATGTTACTGTTAGAGAATATCTCAATGACTTTCAGCACTATTAATAGAGAAAGAAGTTTAGGAAAATCGCGTTTTGCTTGTCTTAATAAATGTAAAGAAACGAAGCACACTAAGATATGAACGTACGTCTCCGAACTGTTAGACTCAACAAGTGGGACGCGCCGATTCAACTTCCCACCCCAACGACCTCTATTCTATATACTCGTAGTATATACTGTGTACACCCCAATCTCACAACTTTATAAACCTCAGCCTAACTTATACTCTCGTCTTGAATATGACTGTGCAACATAATAAGTATTGCACTACGTTCTCTTTATTATCAAATATTTTTCTTTATCATGATATAGCATCTTGTTGACTGCTTCGTTGGTCGACTGGTTGCAAGCACCACGGCTGATTCAGAGGTTCTAAGTAACCTTCCGGATCAGATTTTTCTAACTTAGATTTACTAGTAATGGCTTGGAGTCCGGATCTGGAAGTACTAGATATAAATAAAGCATCTCTTCAATGGCTGGGCTCCTTCGAGTATCTTTAGACAGCGTGATATGGAGACAGTATTCAGATTCACGCTTGCTATCTCCGAAGTGATTAGAAAATAAATTACCTCCGGGTACACAATTTCGTTTTGATTGTAATAATTTACGGCCAACCTTCGCCGTTTCAAAGGACTTATGAGTGTCTACACGTGCCTATGCAACGTATGTACGAGTATGTTTAACTCTGAGGCTACAAAGTCTACAGCAAAATTAATAGAACCTTGTGGCTTAAATTTATTTTTGAGGTATTCCGTAATTACTTCAATTACATGCTGTATTATGTAGTATGCTGTGATTTGATATGAAGGAACTGGATGTAGATTTAAGTAGCAAGATGAAGAATAATTAAGCTAGGCTTAAATATTTTAATGCGTAAACTTGTATGTATATAGTATGGAATAGGAAAGTGTAACAAATTATACAAATGTATTTATATGGTCATGAGGAATTTACTGCGTATGTGATAGCTGTATGCGAATGTTAAGTGTAAATTTTTTAAGTTTCTTCTAAGTCTAACTGGCAGCCCATGTCATTTGGCTACTTACTAGGGCTCTAACTAGTATAGTAACTCCAGTTGTTATTCTCCAACTGTTATGAGCTATTCATCTAGGAGGTGCAGGTGGTCTTTCGCGGAAGCTCTAATCACAATCGATTGTTTATTTTTACGTAGAGTTTAGGTATCCATAGATACCCAAATTAGTAGTAAGCTCGTCTGAGGTATGGCACGAACACAAACTATTCGTCCATCATTGATCAGTTGATCAATTTCATTTTGTACATCGGATAGTCTTAAGAGACTGACATCAATATCTCAAGACATATCATTATGTAAATTATGCGTAGATACACCCGCTGGAATTTGCATGGCCTCTGCCTTATATTCGGCCCTGTGTGTTTGCTAAACACAGGATTCGTATAAAACAAATGTTTGCTCATGGAAATGACTTTCCTTTCTAAAACTGAAAATCGAAAGTGAATGAATACATCTTTATAAAATTCTTATTTAGTAAACATCTCTAGAGCCATCCAGAAATATGTGATTCTATAAAAAATCGGTGAGGATATGTTTTAGGAATTTTGATATTGACTGGTGATGTATTGTATCCATCAATAGGAGCGTTCCATCCATTTGTGAGCGGAAAATTTATCCGTTTCTGTAATAATGTTTTTACATATTAAGATCTAAGCCCACTTTTATTAATAGTATTCCATGGATAAAGATGGAAGGCTACTGTAAAAAATATCTTACTTAAGATTATATTTTGAATGAATCTGTAAAACACAGATAAGGGGTAACAATTGTGTGGAGATATATCCATCTCATCGACAAAGACAAATGTTAATAGCTTAAAACGGTTTTAGTAACATCATTTCGTAAGTAATCATCATCATCATCAGCCTACTCCATCCACTGTTGGAAGTAGGCCTCTCCAATGGCACGCCACTGAGCTCGATCTTCAGCTCTTCGCATCCAACCACTGCCAGTCACTTTGCGTATATCGTCACTCCACCTAGCTGGAGGGCATCCTACGCTACGTTTGTCAAGCCGCGGTCTCTACTCCAGAGCATGTCTGCTCCAGTAGCTATCGATTCTGCGACAGATGTAAGAAGCCCACTGCCACTTCAGCTTGCTAATCCTTTGGGCTATATCGATAACTTCGGTTCTCTGTCGGATCGCCTTATTTCTGATGCGATCCTTCAGAAAGACGCCGAGCATAGCCCTGGACCAGTCGCACCGTCCGTGTCCACTTCTCGGCTAAGTAGGTCATGACAGGTAGGACGCACTCATTGAAGAATTTCGTCTTTAGGCATTGTGTTAATGTCAACAAATTAAAAACATTTCTGTTATCGATTCGAATTTACCGCAAGGCATCATGATAAATTTGAACCGTAGACTAATTAGTCAAGCGTTCTATTTATAGGCTTAAAAAATTAAACCATTCGCAACAACATTGAAACTAAAGGGAAAATATCAGCTTGGATTTTAATTAGCTCCCAATGAAAGGAGATTCTAAAGCCGTTTTCTAGATCGCTTTGAATTGATAGTGAGAAAAATATACAGATAAATTTGTCGATCTCATTACTTGTAAAATAAATGGGTTTCAATTTATTTTATACAGTGGCGTGGGCTAAAGCATTCTTAACTACGATTCTATGTGAAATGCAGATTTGATTGTAACTTACCAATGAATATACACAAATGTGATTTAACTACTTATAGAACAAACAGTTGTGTAAATATTTGTCCTGGGTGAAAAGCAATAGCACAATCGATATATCAGTTACTAGACTTGATAAACAGTAATATTACAAACGACAGTTCAACGTTCAATTATTGTCAAGTTTTATAACTTTATAAAACAAAAGCCATTAGCCATAATTAATAGTTGCTCACTTTTAAGCTTACGTTAGTTTCTTCAATTACATGATTAATAGTTATAATTTGATGTTGACCTAAATTTTTGTCCAAATAGACTTCTATCTGCTTATGAAAGTCTCGTTTTAAATTCTAGTCATTTTGGAGAGTCGTTTGAATAAACAAGTATAATATGGCGAAAATTAAAACAAAAAAAGTTCAAGAAATTCTTATTTGGGTTATGCTAAAATGGAAATACCTAGCTATGAAATATTGCCTATGAATTTATTTCAAAATTGTAATAAGGACATTCAGTTTTATTTTAAGTACTTTTAGATACTTTAAGCGTTTGAAAAATAACTGGGAGTTCGAACAGATTTCTGGTACTGATACTAATCTCAAGTGACCGCAGACTAATTAGTCGAATGCGCAGTACTTATCGGCGTGACAAATTCACACCACGCACCGGAACCGGAATTCAAGGAAAAATATCTGCTCGGTTTTTAATTAAGACCGAACAAAAAAGAAAATCTAGAAACGATTTTCATCATTCTTTCGTTTAGTCATTGACTTGTTGATGTAAAGAAACGCTGAGACTGCGAGAATAAGAAATCATTTTCTTAATTTTAATACCTGTGGCTTTTTTTCTTCTTTCAACAAAGGTGAAAATGATATTTCTTATTGCAAAACAGGGTTTATTATGAGGTATTTCTTGTTCGCTATGTTTTAGGGCTTCCCACAAAGGTTTATACTTTACTTAGATGTAAATATTATATTAACGAACCTTATAGTGCTGGAAATACATATTATGCATACGATATTAAATATTTATTAAGTTTATGACATGGATCGTCTC
This sequence comes from Parelbella ahira ahira, assembly GCA_018244795.1. Taxonomy (NCBI): domain Eukaryota; kingdom Metazoa; phylum Arthropoda; class Insecta; order Lepidoptera; family Hesperiidae; genus Parelbella; species Parelbella ahira. The sequence continues at coordinate 6,974 of DWME01003617.1, forward strand.
TCTTTATTAATTTCTCTACCACAAAAAAGTGAATAGAAAAAAGAGAAAAGAAGAGTCTGGAAATGTGCCCGGTGTATGGCAATAGGCTCACCACATATTCCATGGGACCTGAACGTACTCGTAACTGGTGAAACGTGCGAGCGTACTGCACTTCTCGGCCTACCCTTTCGGGGATTACAGGCGTGATGTTCATTTACATAATGGCCATATTTTATGTACATAGTATTTATTTATCGTTATGCTCTGCAAGATTTTGCCGCGCTAATAGTTTTTTGCTGTGAATGTTTGAAGAGTTTTTTAGTGAAATAATTCTGAAGACTTTTCAAGGCACTGAAAGTAGAGTTGACTTGAATATTGATACAAGTTTTACCGCGAACTTATTAATCTTGAGCGCCGCGTTCGTTTCAAAGTCCACAAAGATTTACACCGCGACTGCTGTACAAGGAAAAATTTGTGCTTAAATTTTAATTAAAATATACTTATAGACGCTCTTTTTATTTGTTCTCTCGCTTGTTTTTGTTTTATAACAGAAATTATTGTTATTATCTATGTTTAATTACTTTTTCTAATTAACTTATGCAAAGACCGCAGGTTTAAAAATTAATATTCATTACTTATGAGCGCCGTAAAATACAAATTAAACCAAAAACCGTAATCTTGATGAAGAACACGAGTAATTTGTAATTTTTAGAGAAGAAATTAATATTCATTTTATGGAAGGTGCAAAGTTTTGTTGTTTAAACGGTACAGATATAACAAAGCTTTATTTGTAATATCACGCCTGTAATCCCGAAGACGTAGGCAGAGAAGTGTAATACATTGCCACGTTTCACCAGTTCCGTTTACGTCCCTGACGTCCCTTACGGCTTACGGTGGTGAGCCTATTGCCATACACCGGGCACAGATCTAGACTCCGATTTACCTACTACTAGAAATTCTAAATTTGAAAAATCCAATAGTACCCGACCCAGCATTTGAACTCAGGACCTCCCGATCGGCGCTCGCGCTTGCTACCACTCGACCAACGAGGTAGTCAAGTCAAAGCTTTCTTCATTTTATAAATACAATATCAATAATTGTGTCTAACGTGTTTTCATGGTGGTCCAATTTTGATGAAACAGTTTATGGATATAGTACGTATTATTATGCGTTATCTTATATACATACTACTATGCTTTTCGTAATTTCTGTGAATCAAACAACTTTATTAAATTTCTGTATTCAATTTACTAGTATCTACTACCGCCAGAAACGCCCATACGTTCAAAATTTGAAATATTATTCGAAATAGGTATAATAATTACAATAATATTTAACACTAACATTTGAAATAATATTCAATTCAGTTCGATTGGAATGCTTACTTTAATTAAATATGACTGCATTGCATTTCTAACATAAAAAATATTACCGCAATGTAACTATACTAACTAATGTTTGCCAGTCTAAGTCTCTTGGGGCTGAATGAAACTAAAAATACGCCGCTTGGAACCTTTACGGCGATGGAAAAAGTGTTGTTGCGAATGTTAATTAGTTTTATGAATAATTTAGCCATCGTTACTCGAGGTCTGGTAAAAAGTGGCCCGGTTTCACTGCAATTACGAAGAAAGAAACCACTCCTGGTTATTTATGCAATAATAGAATAACACACTGGAATAAACTTTATTATATAAGTACCTAATGTCATTAGGGTTTTCGTTGTAATAATATATTTATTATTCGTTCATTCACTCAGAAATATTGATGGTTAATCATATTTGATTAACCATCAATATTTCTTAAATTGTCATATTATGATCCCCATAATCAAATCGATTGCTCTGTTGGTCGAGTGGCCATCAAATCGGACTGTCGAATCGGAGGTTGTAAGTTCAATTCCAAAGTAGATTATTTATGTGGCGATCGTTTATATACATATTTTTGTGTCTAGGTGCGTAGAATCTGCATTTGTTTACTGTCTGGTCTGTTCTGTATATCAGATGATGATGTATACGTGTCTCAATGTTATAGCAATTAGATACCTTACTAACTGTACTTATAGTTATCTGATAAGATTGAAAAATTGCAAAACAGATACGCAATGCAAATAAACATTGCCGAAATAGAGCAAACATTAGCTGGTCGTTGAGACCAAATGCTCAGAATTTCGCGTGTGTTTATGAAGAGAGAGATGAGAGTAGAAGAAGCATGTGAGGTCTGTAAGAAGATATTTACCCACACTGTCATGACTAACAACATGCGAAACGAGCCGTAGCTATCTTGAGTACATTCGTAAATTACCTCATATCCAGAAGCGACTGCAATATTCTAGAATCATTATGCTTGCATTGTTACGTTTCAGGATGCAAGTTGTTTTGTTCATTTACTCATAATAGTATATAACTTACAATAATATACATATACAAGATCATCGTCGTCAAGATCTTAGAAGTATCAGTTGCGAGTGTACCATGCAGATCTGGTGTTAATTTTTGTACGTTTTGGAATCAGCGATTGTGGAACCAGTGGTTCAAAGAAGTTTGTAGAGACCACGGTTTATTATCAAATGTATTTTCGACCCTCAATAAGACACAGCTAGATATGCGTGTTGAAATCCCAAGTTTTAATTTTCATTTGACGCTCATTCTCATCATCATCACACATTATTAGCTTTTCTAACTTCACTGCCGGACATAGGCCCCTGCCAAGATGCTTTGCCTATAATCATATAACGCTTGTTTATATCAAACTTGCATACTATTGTTGCTTATCAATAACGGTAGAGTGGAAGTCTGCACTTGGAAACTGGATGATGTCTGACCGTCTTTTTAGGATGTTTGCCAAGAATTGAGGAACGGTTGGATCTAAGCAAATAGTATTTGGAAGGAAAATGGACGTTAGCTTTCACGGTTCCGACGATTGTAGCGATATTACTACCGCGCCAACTTAAGTAAAATCAAACGTTAACTTTATGAGTATTTACTTAGTTTATTCAGGTGCCCAAACTCAGTAGAGGAGAATTCCACCATCACCTCAGCTCTATAAATTTCAAATTTCAATTAAAAAAGTTCTTTGTTAGTTTCACAATAAACTTGACAATAAAGATTATAAAATGAATGAACGAGTCACTGAATGAAATAAATCTTAAAGAACTAGAACTCAAGCGGCTTGACTAATTAATTGGCTCAGTTCACCGAGCTGACTGAATGGTCCATATTTATTCACAACGATGACTCCGCTACATTTTTCTAGAAATTTCTCTAAAATTGCATATGAATAATAACATTAAACTGAATGCAGTACGTTTTTATTAATACAGTAAAGATGCGCATATTTTCTTTCTCATTCAATTGCGCTTTCGTTATTGCGTGTTTTGTCTCGCTCCTGTCTAGTTGTTTCTAAATATGAAAGAAAAGGATAAACCGTTGAAATGTCATTCATCACCTACGTTTAAATATCTGGAGATAAGGGTGATAACGAATCAGGAATGAACATAACTGGTGGTGTTTTAAAAAACGAGCCTGCGCCCATTTTGTAATTCAATTATGATCATCAAACTTTTGTAACTTCATACCGTGCCAAGTTGACCAAGTGTGGGTTGACAGATGTCACACCCGTTCTAGAACATTCTGGAGAACTCTAAGGTATATTTCCATTTTAACAATAACAACTGCCATTCTATATCTGGCAGTGTTCACCGTTTTTTTTATTTAAATATGACAATGTTTTATATCAGATGACAATCTTGGTTTATTTAAATTTAACCTTGCAAACATGCAGTCTAGTTAACTGTTGATAAGTGGTTTTCGTTAAAAATAGTTACAATATTCGAGAAGTCGGCAAGTATTCCTGGCTTTAAAGAACTCTTTTGACACTTTTTTGAGAATATTTTGTTTGTAATCTTCTGCTGTATTAGAGTAGGGCGCGTTCATGTCGGTCGGTGTACCAAACATGTTTTCTGAAAGTTTTCAAGTCAAAAGTTCATTTAAAAATAAATAACGAATGCTATCTGTGGCAGTATTTAAAAGTCATTGGACTGTTCGCTGACTAGTTGATTGGTTGACTGGCCGCCCCTTTATTGTACACTGACCTGATTACAATACGGGTCGCGGTATAATCTGAATGTGTGTTTGTGTATTGTCATCTTATTAAATAAATATATAACTTCAGCTGGTAACTACCGATTCCTTCTAGGTCTACTGGTTGCAAGTGCGACTAATGAGCGAGTACCCCTCGCTCATTAGTCGCACATGAACTGGGTCCGATCCCCGGGTCCAGTACTATATGGTGTTTCTCACTTGAAATTCCTAGTAGTTCCAGGCTCAATATTATGTCATTTTATCATCATAACCTTCTTTTAAGTCCACTGCTGTACGTAGGTCTTCTCTTAGTGGTTTCTACCCTTAATCCCTACGCTGGACATGCAGGTTGGGGATCGCAGAAGTTATGTTATGTGACATCAAGCATTTCCACCCTGACTTCTCATTCTCCACACAATTAATATCCTGGCTTATAATTCATACCTATTTAATTAGAACAGCAAACAGGAATTCAGGTTTGCTTTTTACTTTCTTTCTTTTCTTTGTTACAAAGTTTTCAAATGAGGTTTTTCCGTGGCTTGGTCCCGGGTAATTAAATGTCTGAATGCTGTAAAATACAAGGTATTTCAATTTGCTGCGCTAATATTTAACTTGTACTTGACCACTCGAGATGAAGTTATACTTGGCTCTATTTTTTTATAAAACCAAACCCCGCAAACAGTCTATCAGATGGCTGTAAAATGAATTTCTATTGCGGTTTCTTTAACTCTACCTATATAGAGTTTCGTGTATATTTCAACTTGTTCGTTCTAGATTTTATATAGTTAACAATAATTATGTATAATTTATGTAATAATACGTCGTATGTAAATTCTACCACAGCTGTGTGTATGTGTCTTTCAAGTGTTCGCAGGTTCGTTCAGAGTGCTAAAGGAAGAGATTTTATTTGAAATTTTTATTTAAATATCTAAAGTCTAGGCTAGTTTAGAAGTTAGTGACTTTATGCACTACTAAATATTTAGCCCAACTATTTTCGACTCAACATAAATATCGTTCTTTCTCTCGTTGTGTGTCGTACAAAATATGTGATATTTTATAAGTCGCTCGGCCGTCTGTCTAGTTAGCTGCCTCAGTTGACCGACCGCTGATTGTACAGTGACCTGGTTACAGGAGTTGATGTTCATAGTTATTGACTCATTTGCATCTGTATTAAGAACTCAACCTGTTGGCATCACATTGTTGCACTCTTTCATTGACATTTAAGGGTGACTTTTAGTGGACTATTTGTAGTATGAGCGTATGTAGCAATGGGGCGTGATTCCAGATTATGTTGTGTTTGACACGCATGAAACGTTTTATAATAATAATAAAATTAATTAATAATAAAATAAACACAAATATAATTCTGTTATATTTCTACAATTAAAAAAAAACATAAGGTTTTAGATTAAATAAATGGAAATAACCTTTCATTCAAAAACAACGAGTACTTAACTGTTTTCCAACGGTTATTATAACAACGCATAACACAAAATGGCGGCCATTTTCAATAAATGATCAAGTAAATAGCCATCTCTCGAACACGTCCACAGAATGATTTCACCTCATCAACGGAATTAATTGGATTCATTGATTTATATTTGAATATCACTGCTGCTGATAGTTTTTTGATTGTTGAATAATATTTACTTATTAAAATTTTTTTTGTATTCACTTTGTTAAATGAAGTGTTTGTTTGAACATAATTAGTGTAAAACTGATGTCCGATTTTTATTCGAAACCGTAACCGAATATTCGGTTGTATAATTTCGGTCGGACACAAAAAGTTGCTTTCATATGGCTGTGAATGCATATGTGAAATAAATTAATACTTTAATAATAAAATTATGCTTGTAAATTCGAAAGTTACTTATTTTGCATTTTCCGCTTATAACCGCAAAAACCGATATCGGTGAAAATCGTTACAACGATAAATGTAAGTAATTGTCAGCATAGATATAAACTGTTTTACTAAAATATTTTGTTTTCAGTTTATTTGAGTTTTTATAAAATTTCTACCAAGGATACCTTGCGAAAGGGATTCTGACGGCGCCAGAGGGGGTTGTTTATAAATATATCGTTTTTTAAGAGTTGTTTTGGAGCTGTGAAATTACAAAAGTATTTTTAACTACAAGAGAAATCTAAATTCTTTCTTATTTTACTTTTTGCTTTAATATTTATTTCCACCGCTGAAAAACGCTGGAAGATGCGAGGGAATAGGGGGAGGTAGGTAGGGGGGAGGGACTTTATATATACTTACAACTTATAAATGTTTTAAAAACATTGAATTTAATATAGTAAGTTGTTTTTTTTGAAATTTCAGGCCGTATTTGTTTGTTCACCGGTCAAGAAAAAATTTTGTGGAACCGACTTGAAAAAGATTTTTCGTGGTGATAACTGAGTATCGGGATAAACTTATAGGTATACTTATAAGGACGAGAAAATCTTGCGACCTTATCGGAGCACGAGAAAAGTCGCGGTACCAATTTCTAAAGATGAACCATGTTTATTGAAATGGCCGCCACCGTCTCTAGAAACTTAACAATAAAAACGCAGATCTTAAATTTGCGTCCACATTTTTTGACGCCAAATAATAGGTACTATGTCACGTTGAAAAATGGATTCACTTCATGAACAATATCAGGAGATGATTAATTACGATTACGAATGTCGTATAAAACCAGACGAATCTTTTGATAGACTTCAAATGGCGTTAGAACAAAAGCGCTTCCAGCAACAATGTACCAATGGGACAATGCATTTCAGCGCGGTCGACTGACTTCGGCGGTGGGGGAAAAAGTGAGCGCCTTTTGATAGCCACTATCGGCAAAAACGTACTCACGATAGCAAATTTGAATTAATTAGAAGCGTATGGGAAAATTTTGCCTTTATTGATGTTGATTCCAAATGTGTATAGGACATAAAGGAGGGGCCAAAGTTAATGGAGTATTCACGCTTTGATTTTCGAAAATCTTTAGTAAAACTCATTCAGGTTTGGGTGAAATGATTTCTTGATTAACCAAGATGCCGTAGTACTGCTTTGCTTAATGTTTGAACAAATGCTTCACAATCGATTTAGATGTGAATCAATTAATAAAACCGTTACTGATAGTTCACAATAAAATATCTCATATGTGACAGAATGTCACGGCAAAAGGTCAAATTAGAAACTTTTAATTCATTAGTAGTTTCGGTACATCTTTAATGGACAACCAAAGCACAGACCTAAATTCATCCATTGCTATTTTCAAGCACTTAAATAACAATATCCAAGGCTATATAAATAGGATTTGGTTGTCTACCTTTATTCACTATTTGGAATCGATATCTCTCTTTAGCAAAGGGGAGAAGTATTAAAACGTTTAAAGAATTCAGGCCGATTTGGTGTTGATGAGCAGCTCGTGATTAATAATTTCAAAATCACCGACAATGTTTAACGGCTCAAAATCAACTGTGGCAAGCGGAGAAGCTTAGCTTAATAAAGCTCAAAAAGAGCAGAAATATTTAAGAATATCCATCATAAACGCCATAAACCCAATTATATGTTTGTTAGCTTTATATATATGTCATTATATCGTGCTTCCAGGAATCGAGTTCCAACTTCTTTAACTCCATCCAATACTAGTGAGAAATTTTGAAAATATGTAAAACACGCGTCCCATAGGTCCTGAATTGCGGAGACTGTCCCAAATGGCGTTCCATATTCAGCTGGGTTTTGTGTTCCGAGCTAACAGATTAAAATCGCCAATTTCGGGACATGTTTTTTGTGAGTCTGCACTATTTTCTGCAACACGAGAATAGGTATTATTCGCGTCTACAGTTAGTTTTAAATCGTCTATCTACCCTCCGTTAGTGATATTAGTTTAGGAGTGACTAGAATTTGAGCGGTTAGTTTATTAATACCAACTGGTTACGTTTATCTAACTTCGTTGGATGCTTTAAGGAAAGTTTAACTTGATACATTGAAGTAGGTAGTCCAAGGATTTTTGCTTCTACTACTACTCGTATATACATGCATACTCGCCGTCGTGAGCTATCTAATTACTGTCAGGTTACTTTATATAATACAATTACGAAACGGACATCTCTTGATGAAAAATGATAATTGCGGGCAATCATTCCGAATGAAGAAATATTTCAAATCAAATACAGAAATGTGTGAAATCTTGATGACTAAGTTAGAATGACACTGGCAACTTATTTGGCACTTCTCAGCTATCCAAACAGATGACGGAGTACACTTTTGTACCATCGGGTGGATAATTGCTTATTTCTTAGTTATTAACCAGACATTGGCCAAACACTTGACTGATTATTTACATTTAATTGTTACTCACGCGTCGCTTGGATGACACGGAAGGTATTTTACTTTTCCAATACGGTTCCACGACGTTTAATTCCCGTTCAGTTGTCTTTACGTTCACCCATTCACAATTTTCATATAGTAAAAACGTTCCCATGTCGCTGTTCGGTAATAAAAACGAAAATCCCCCCGGTTCCAGCTCGCGAGCGCCGCAAACGGCTCCCAGTATTCAGCGGGGCTTTGTGTTCACAGCCATCAGATTAGGAACGCGTCTGTACGAGTATATCGGGCCGCGTTGTTTCTGTGTCTCTCTACTTGCTCGTTTATTACAAAATTAAGATTTCCGATCTTTGCTTTTTTGTTGTTTTAGTTGACTGTACCATAATTAACAGATCTTTTAAACTTTTTCGATACATCAAAAAGTAACACTCTCAATTTTGAATTTTGTAAGAAATGCCATACAGTACTAAATAAAACCCGTTAGGGCCCAATAATATTGAAGGTATTGTCATACAGCAGCAAATAATGTTTTGTTATACTGTGTCCAATAAAAGTTACTTTGAAATATAATCAACTAAAATTTGCATAATTAATATGGATTTGTATCAACAATTTCATATTCATGACCACACCATCATAGCAACACGAATCAAACAACATTTTCAAATAGTCCCATTGTTCGGAAAATGATAATTAGATTCTATAGAATTTAATACTGGACATAGTTAATACAAAGGCAGTAGGGTAAAATTCAATGAATATTTCAATTATGTTATTCATTGCACACATATGTTTTGATTTTGTAATTGGCATGCTATACGAATAAATCATTAAAGTGCCTGAGGTTATTTTGTTTGAGTCCATAGTCCAGCAGCGTGGGGAAAGTTGATTTAATATACTATGTATTTTAAATTGATTGATGTAGCAGACATGTATATGAAAATATAATATACATATGTATGTACATATATGCAGATTAATTTTCGGCATTTATTGCATGACCATGGATTCATCACACAGCACTGCCTTATTAAAAGGATCTACAGCTACGCCCTGGTTAGGTTCACGAAGGACTACGTGCAAAGACCGAGGCTCGTAAATTGAGGACATGTTTGTGAGAAGCCTACATTCAGCGGTGGAATGTGTGGACTAAAACACTAAACCATGTCACTTTCATGTTTTTCCTAGTTAAGAATCGTTAACACAACAAAGTGCCAGGGCACTTAAACATCAGGGCCATTAAACATCATCATAATTGACGTGGTCATATTTGGTGTGATCAAAATTGGTATTGTTATAATGGACGTGGTCGTAATTGACATGGTCGTAATTGACATGGTCGTAATTGATGTGATCGTAATTGACGTGGTCGTAATTGACGTGGTCGTACTTGACCTGATCGTAATTGACGTGGCCATAATAGACATCATCGTAATTGACGTGGCCATCATTGACGTGATTATTATATTATACGACGTCCACTTAAAGACATTATACTCGTATATATCTATATATTTGTGTGTAGCTTTGAACTGAATCATGAAACAAATCAAGCCAACCTTAGATTGAAATTAGAATATTAAAAATAATTCTAGGTTTTTTTATTGAACAATAGACAAGACACGTTTTCTGTGTGCCGTTGAACAAAAGAGAAATGCTAATGAAACTATGGTACGAACTCGAAAGTACAGGATTCAAGTCACATGCGTCCTTTGTGATCTTTAAGAAAGTTGAATTGAGTTGAATTTTTTTTATATTGAATCAATTTGCTTAGGATTCGTACACATTAAGCCGAAGAAGTTTCTTATTATTCGAATTCTTCAGACAACTACTTACAGACTTGTCTGTAGAATGAAAATTATATATAATTATGATAATACTGAACGTGTAGTAGCGAATAATAAAAGACGTAACATGAAATACCTTAATCGAGGCCATATTATATAGTATTTTTAATTTTTACGTAGTTGGTAATATTAACGGGGAATTGTGTAATGTACATATAGTCGCCTCTATAGGGGTAGGCAGAGAGTAATTTCCTCCGGGTACGGTCTAAGCAAATTTCTTTCATTTTATTTGCTATTATCACAATTATATTATATCTTACGGACTTAACACAGTTGATCTTTAATTGAATATCACAGATTTTTTTACATTATATTTACCCTATATATGTACATACTTTGCAAATAATGTTTTTTCATCAAAGTTTTCTACGTGTTTTTCTAATGAAATCGCATTTGATTTGGGCTTTTAAGACGTCCGATTTGATAAAATTCTGCCCATCAATAAAACGATATTACGAGAGATGCTGGCCGGTAACACAAATTTATTTTTATCAAAAACAAAAAATAACCTCATAGAATATGATAAACTTCATTTTAATAAAATCTCTATAATTTAGTAACAATAAAATTAAATGTAAAGATATTATAGGATAAAAAACTGGACGCAGAATATACAAAGCATTATCGTGGGGTATTCTCAAGTCGAC
>DWME01003618.1:0-17827 GCA_018244795.1 Parelbella ahira ahira
CATTTTAAGTCCCTAAATGGTTTTAGCCCAGAATTTTGCCACGCTGACTGCCTCATCACTGGCAGTCATTAGGTCTGCCTGGGTGCAGGTACGTGTTTAAATTAATTACATCTATTGACAATCAGGCATACCGAACTATGATAATAAACGTATTTTTTAAACTAGAATAATAATATAATCGGACATTTAAACTTGAAATAATAATAACAACTATCGTAATTCCAAAGCTTACAACATCGTGATATCCTCCTCCAAGTATTTACTTGTCCGCACGTAGGTACGCTGGAAAACCTAATGATTCACTCAGGATCCACGAGTACGTGAACATCCTGTCAATGACCCAGCACTGTGCTTACTAAACAAAGCTTACTAATTGGTTCATGTTAAAGTAACTACTTGCTTGTTTTGGTTTAATAAATTCTAATTACATGAGGGATATTATACTTAGCTTTTTAGTTGGAAAAAATTTATTATAGAATTTCGTTATAGGAAACCAATGCTACTGTATAAAAATCCCTCATACTGAGATATAGTAATGTATTATAAAAGTTAGAAATGTTTAGCAGTTGCGGTTAAAATAAACAGCATTAAGAAATTTTCACGAGTCCTGTCAATTCTGATTGTCATCGTTACTATAACCTACGTTAAACATTATCCATGGATTTGATAATGTCCATTTGTCTATTGGCAATTTATCAACACTACGTTGCTGCTCAGGATTTTATCTGAGGTAAGGAAAAATAATCTAGATGTATCCAGAAGTTGCATTATAAATAACGAATTGGTCTCGTATTAGGATACATACCAAGGCCGTATTGGAGGCGAAGAGTTGTTCATTTACCATCACTCGTGCTCCAGGGCGGTTTTTCAGCCAACTTCAAATACAAATACAACTTGATTAGATGCTTTTAATTCATTAGAGTATTTTAATATGGTGCCGCGTTGTAAGAGGCGATTTTGAGAAGTAAAGATTTGCCTAAGACAAGTAATAGTCATCGACTGGGATAGTTTTAAACCTAGGCATCACTGAGTAGGCTATCTCGCAGGTTTTTTAAATGTTTTTATCAAATGTCTCAATGAGGTTATAAAAAAGAACGAACTACACATTATTCTTATTATTATATCGTCACGCCAAGTTCTTTTTGTGGTAAGCAGAGAGCACCCACTGCCAATTATCTGTTCTTACTCATAATTCTTCTTACAAGTACAAATTCTTAGAAGAAATGTCTGTTATGTTGAATTTACACTTCATTTTTTGATATTTGTTACATTGGACTGACATAATTTTACAAATACACTTCAAGCGCCTTATTCTCTAACTGGTAAAAAGTGGGATTATTGCGCTCCTTGCCAAGCCCTTTGATGAAATTCAGGAGTGATGTTATGTTACGAAAAATCGAAGTATTATACATAGTTGGGTATGTTTGTACTTATTAGTATTTAATAACAGTGAAGCCAAGTCATTGTGTTCTGCCAATGACCTATAATACGTCTAAGTAATAGGTCGTCAACGGCTACGTCATGCTGTGACGCGCGCACCGTTACAAATACCAGGCTGCCTCAACAATGTCCTGTTATGGGTAAACGTTACGCGAATGCTTGTAAATTTTTTGGCTTCTAAGACAATATTGCTTGTACAATTTCGGTCTTTTTTCGCACTTCAAACCAACATCACGTTTTGTGTTTACATATATTTTTAGACAACTTGCAAGGAGTTTTGTGTAATATGGATATGCCTAGTCTATTTATAAACCAAGCCACCAACCAAACCTATTTATAATCTATTTATAAACCAAGTTTTAAAGTCAACGGCACCATGGACCTTTTTATTTATACTTTTGGATACGGATCTCCTCTCAGATTGGCGGGAGATAAGGCGAAATTTGCCAAGCTGGTCAAGTGCTAGTTGGGAGACATGGAGACTTATAATAGAGCATGTAAATGAATTAATTAATTCCATACTTTAATTAAAGAAAAACTCCACGTTAATTGAAGAAAATGACTTTTGAAATTTGGAATCGATAGAAGCGGTTGAATATTTTTACTGACAGATTTTTTTTTAATTTAGCGCTTTTAGAATGTACAGTAACGTACTCGAAGTAACTTGATTATTCTTATAAGGCACAACGATGGATGTGCATGCAACTAAATTGGATATCAATGACTTTAATGGCTACGAATTGGCTCATCATTACCTTCGATCGTCCACAGAATTAGTTAATCGTAAAGGTTGGTTTTACCATTACTTTCAAATATTTATTATTCTAGTTATGTATTTCAGGCCCAATGAGGTAATATTAGTGAGAATACTATAACTTGACACAAAGTAACGGATACCAAAACGATTATTTTTTAATATGTATTCGACCCAACTAAATTTAAAGTTGATTTTATATTAAAAGTGGTAAATTAGCTTGCTTAGTAAAATATGAAATATGTTATAAATTGAATCCACTAGTTAATTTTATCAAGTATCAACCTTTATGCAAACTTTAAGCCCTTCTGTAACAGTGACACTGCATCGAATATTCTTTGAATAAATAGTCAAAAACTGTACATACTAGTTACATACCACTCACATACAGTGACTTACATATACATAAAACGTACACGAGGTACGCACGCAATAAAAATAACATATTACAGAATACTCCGCATTCATTAATATTCAATGGCATTTCAGATCAATCAAACCAAAAATGGAGTCAACAAAATATATAACCTACTCAACGTTGCCTAACAACATTTTTAGCAAAAGGCAAACAACTCTATCAAGTGTCTCTGATAAGAGCTTCTGTCTTACATTGTATATTATTAATATATTTTTGTGTTCTGTTCGTATAGTGTTGCAGCAATCGATTACCTGTTGGGGAACTGGTTGACCGGTCGACCGGAGGTCGTGGGTTTGATTCCCTTAGGTGAAATATTTGTATGACGAGTTGTTTATTTCATGTTTATTTTTGTTGTCAAATAGAAAGTATATATTAAAATAAATAATCTCGTATTTTTATCTAAAATCAATTCAAAACACTACAACTAAGTAAATAGTTAATCGGTTTGGTCAAAACGAAGATTCATTAGTCAGTGCATTTTTATTTTATCTAGTGGTAGTTCGGTAGTCAAAATTAAAATATACTATAGTACATAAAATTTCCAATATCAACGTTTTTAGATAAGTCAACTTGTACCTTCTATAAATATCTAATCTGCACTAATATTTGACCGCAGGCTATGATATGTTCGACGTTCACATTGACGAACGTAGTGTTTTATTTATTTTCATATTACCCGTATTACCAACATATATTGCATGCACATATTGCCCGAATTACGCTTAAAAATAAAATTTTCTCTTCACGTATTAATATATAGAATTACTTGACACGTCAGTTGTACATCTAGACTTACACAAAGCGAAGATTCGACACGTACAGACGGCTAATTTATTATTACTTAACATATGACCCAGTAATGCACGTGTTATCTCGTCTATTGTGCTGGGACATGCATTTTGTATGCAATTTGTTGCAAAAATTAAACTAAGATCCCATCGCGTTACATCAGGATGTACGTAAATGGCTTGGCTTGTTTGTTGTTAATATATTCTACATGTGGATGCTAACACAGATTTTCATTTTGTTTGTTTTACAATAATACTCGTAGCTTGTACTGTAGCTTCATAAACTGACTTTAATATTTTAATTCTGATAGAAAATTAACGGTTACTATAAAACGTGTTGGTGATGTTCATAATAATACACTTGCGATGTCCAAAGGTTTGGTAAGTTGGCCTTGTCTACTGAAATTATAGGTCAGATACGCGCGCGCCTTGCCTAATCGCAATTATACGTAACCAAGCATTATTTAAAACAAATCCTACGCTTATCAGTTGCATCATGAGAACTTGTAAGTTCAAGATAATATCGCAGACACTGGGCCTTTGAATTTTAAAACGTACCTACACAGATAAGTACCTATAATGACTAATAGTTTCTTAAAAGTATGAGATATACGGACAGAATAGTGCTTCTTGTTTTAATATTAACCTTAAAATGTAAAGTTGTAGTGAGTTAAAATTAAATAAGGTTGTACCTTCATAAATAAATGTAAATTCAATCCGAATAGTGCCTGGTATTAGAGCAATACATGTACTCGTACATACATAAATGTACATAGACTATAAAACTTGCAAATTTATTTGAAGACATGATTCAATATTAATTCAAATAGATGATAACAATCTATCTAGGTCAGCGCATGTCATGTTACAAACTTGTCAAGTGAACCTACTTAGAAACGATCGAATAAAAATAACCTTTTACGGGCGAACGGCAACTTTACGATAACATTCAGTGTTGTAGTTCGCAAAATCGCACTGAAATTAAAACGCATTCATTTGTTTTATAATACTTTGACTATGCTAACTTAGCTATTCAAATACAGGCGGGATTTCTCTAAATGTGTAAGCAGAGGAGCGTAACACGCCAAGAACGTTTCAGTTATGGTATACGTTCTATTGAGTAGGGGTGGCCCTATTACCATATTTATATTATGAAATTTTAATACGAGAACGTTAATAATACAGCGCGAGCGACAGCTGTTTGCAACTGCTCAACGTAAAACCTCTAAAGTAGTCATATAATTTAAGTTATGTCAATAGAACATACCTAGAAGCGTTCTTCTCAACCGGTGCAGTATTTTACCGTGCCGAATTCGTAAGAGCATTGACCTGGTATTTCAGATATTTGTGTGATAAATCACAAGACTTCATGTGATATTTATATCATAGATTGATGACGAAGCAAAAACACTTCTGTGTAACAATTGAACGCCTGCTGGGTGACCATGTTGAGTATACGTTACGAAACCCTCCGGGCAGCGCTCCGAGCATCTTGCCGGCCGAGTGGCGTCCTTGGACAATATTGCGTGTTTTCTTCATTTTAAGCGTCTATGTTCATAATACCTTTCGACGTAGTTATTTCATAACTGCATGTTGGTTTTCTGGGGTCGTAAATATCTGTTCTGGGGTTGTATAGCCATTAGAATTGAAATGAAAATATATTTTTTACATGTTAACGGCATATACCTTACAGTGTAGGTACAGAGAGGGCTCTGAATGCCAAATACTTATCTCTATCTTTACTTCTTTCACGTTCTTCTTCCACATTTATTTTTTATAAATGCACACCGGCTTCGAGCACATCTGGTTCCTCTATCAACCAGTGTCTGATGTTATTGTTCATAATAAACGAGTGTTGATCTGCCACGAAAAATAACTCACAAGACTTACAAAATCTGCAATGTAACCAATTTAAAGGAGTATTCCAAAAAGAATTATGGAAAAGTAGAATAAATTACAAATATAGACGTGGTATTTCCACATAAATGCAGCCTATATCACACCCACCCACAGCAACAATGTCAGTTATATAGATATATCAATTACTACCCATACTACAGAGAATTAGGAATATCGCTTAGTCAGTCAAATATTGGCCAAGCCTGTACAAACTGCACATTTAAATCAGGTTCGTTGTACGATCGAGCACGCCCACTCTCTGCTAGCGGCTGGCGTTGGCACGTACCTACTCTACATACATACTCGTATATCTGTCACATGTGTACAGCAAATAGTATACCTAGCCTGCTAATTGGACTCTGATCGAGTGAACTTATCGGATGATTGATTATTATTTTGTTTTTTTTTTCTTGTAGTATAAGGCCTACGACAAATGGTTGATATTTTTTTGTTTTTGTACTTGATGATATCTGCTATTTTTTAGTATCACCAACGGTTGAGTGATTTATAACACTAGAAATTATGTTCGTACATTTTCAAATCAATAAGTATAATGTATAACTTTAGCCCTTGTCCCTCTGAAAAGAGACCCGCGTCTAAAGGTGGAACTATAGCGTCAGTGGTGATGAAATAATGATAAACTATTCGGCGCGGTTGCAAGTGAACTGCGCTATAAAACATACATACATCTATAAAATGGAAAGCTTTCAGATTTGAATATACCAAACGTCATGGTCCGGCAAACGTTTAAAGATTGTGGAGACCTTTGTAAACTGAATAAATATAAATAGTCCCCAGCATAAAGTAATATAAAATATCATTTTTAAAATTAAATAAATATCTATATATTCGTCAGTACAAAGTAGCGTAAAACAAATGAAGTCAAGGTTTCTACATGACATAAATTTCGCTAAGGAACATCGTGAACGCGCGAAGGTTTCACAAAGGCCCGTATTTTAATTGTATGTTACATTTTAAGTCTACATAGTGTTGATACCATTGCGCATATTTCTGTTACAAAATATATTATTATATGATATATTGTACTGCGATCGGAATCCGTTTTGCCACACATTTGATATTGAGGTCACTAGAAAATCATTTGTTCTTCTATCTAGTCTATAAGGCGCTTTAAGTCATTGTATTATATTATTTCAATTATTGAGTTGTATTGAAAACAGCATAACATAATGTCTACATTTCCCCAAATGCGTAAGCTGTGGAGTGTAGAACAAAGACGTTTCACCCAGTTATGTTGTACGTCCTAAGGATCAGGGAGAATATGTATATAAGATGTTATAAATGAAAATCTGAAGATCCAGCTCAGTGACTTGTTAATGGAGGGGCTTATGTCTAGCAGTGGACGGAAATAGGTTGATAATTATGAAATAATGAAGTTCGATACATGCACGAGTACATTCGCATATTATATTTTTGAAGTTAAAAGCCTCCTTTTCGCGGAACTGGAGCTTAAATCACACGAACAATGTTGCGTTCGTCGATCCGCATTATGCGTTACTGTGGATGCTTGCAACTGTCTGTGTAGCGCGCGATATCAAGAATATATCTCTTTTTGCAAGTCAGGTATATTTAAATTTAATAACGTATGCAAATTGACTTTTTTTTCTTATAGTAGTTAAATTCCAAATTTGACTTTCACAACGAAGTATGTATAATCTTTTCAAGCTGCGTCACCTAACTTCATGTTGAAACTTTAATGATAATAGAATTAGAATATACTTTTTAGGGACTGTAGAAATCTGAAAATTAAAAAGAACCTAGTTCTAAATGTGCTTTCTCGTCATTTTAATCAGTTGTTTTGCAATAATATTTCTATATTCACTTACATTTTTGATTTATAGACTTCATAAATAATATAGTAACGTGTCCCCTCAGGGGCAAAGCCCTGTTCATGTCGACATATACAATTACTCTCAATACTAAACTCAATCAATGTTACAACGATTTAAACAGTTTAAGCAGTTGTTTTACTGTCATGGACTCTAAGTCATAAACGACTAAAGTTATGAGCTATTAAAATTGTAAACTGTTATTGAAATACAAACATACACCGTCCATAAAAGCCCACGCAAATATTTTTTGGTTATGACATTAACAAAAACTATTGTGTTTATTGTTTACCATTACTGATAATCATAGATAATCATTTTAATGTTTTGTTTTTGAAACCAGCATGTTACCGTGGAATTCATCTACTGTTAATTTATCGCTGAAAGTCAATGATATTTATTTTTATCACAGATTTATTGGAGAGAAGTCATGTAACACTTATCATAGAAAATAATCAGACTTACCACTCAAAACCATCAAACCTTCACTCAATATATCAATAATATACAAAGCTGGTTTTACGACGTATCATTTAAAACGTTAATCATATTTTTAAATTTAGAACGTAATCGACGAGTATTAGTCAGGCGCAATTAATTTACTTAAGTATTTACAATAAAAATATAATTATAATTAATATAAGAACATGCATAATTTACGAAATTTATTCTGTAATATTTATAATATTTCTAGCTTCACAATTTAATTTTTCAAAATAGTCATCACTAAAACAAAATTTCAACACAATTACAGGCTAAATTCGGATCTTAAAGTCTGGTATTCGGTTTGGTAACAACGATACCGCCAACGACCGCGTAGGTACTTCAAGTAACGTTGATTACACACTGTCCGCATTATTTTCAATGAAGTATTTGTGATTGTCTCACTGTACTTAAGCATTGAAAGGCGTGCCAATAATAGTGATATGCTTGCAGGTGTCTCACGATGACCGACCGCTGCTGGGTGGGACCGGTGCTGTTCTTGCTCACCGCAGTATTCCTACAATGTAATGGCGATCCAGGTATGTTATTTAAAATTGTTATGATTTATCTAAAAGTTTAATACTTAATCGGTCTCCGCTACGATCCCCCTTGCAATCGGTAGGAGCTCATGATGAAGGACCTCATATTCGTCCGAAAAAAGTCAGGCTAGCCCAAAAATCGCACGTTAGATAAACCGGAACATACATATGTAATAAAAAGTAGTTACATCAGGCAATAAATTATTAACTCCAATCAATTAGTTATTGTTTCGGACATAGTTAACGTTCACTATAGTCAATGTTACAGGATAAACATTTGTTTTATTTTCAGGAGAACCTTTTTTAATTAGCCTAATGTTTAATCAAGACGCTAACAATTAATAGAACTCAAACATTTATTGGTCGGGCTCCGGGCAAGAACAGAATGTTTTTCAGTATTTTTCATGTTTTCTAGTCGCAATCTGGCAGCAGCAATACAATTGATTATTTATTTGTTCATTGTTGCTTAGCGACAGGACTCTAAACGACAAGTCTGGGAAAGAAATAATTCAGCACCACTATAAGCCATTCCAAGAAAAATCTAAATGCCTCTGTACGTCTGCCCACTGCAGATCACTCGTATATATTACACAAATTACACGTGGTTCCTTCAGTGCTTTTGATATTTAAATAGTGGTAGCATTTTAAATGTACAAGTCATATTTCATCTTCCTACACACAAATGACACACGCATACATACTTAGTATGCTTAGTATGTATGCGTGTGTAATATATGTATATGTAAAAAGCGCATGTATATGTAAAAAGGATGTGGACTGGTTGGGATGGGGATTCCATTGTCATCGTATATCTTTGCTGGATCCGTCACGAATTATGCTTCGATGTGTCCATTACTGTTAAACATTCTGAACCATCAATAAACGGCATATTCATAGATACCCTTTTGCAAATATATTAGTCATTTGATAAATATTTATGTAACATAAATTACGTGGACGAATACAAATACAAACACAAATATTTTGTTGCAACAAATATGGGTGTACAAACGGTTTAGAAATTAACTTAACAGACGTAACGTCACGCCTTTCCACGGACGGGTAAAATGGTCTTTATCATATTTGGCTATAATCAGCATGCAATTTTTAATTAATTCTAAAATGTTGTTTCATTTATATTAATTATTACAATACAATTTTTAAATTAAGAACTAAGAACAGCGACCTCAGAAAAATTAATCTTCAGTTTTTAGTTTGTGTAATTTGATATTAACGAGTACGTTTAAAATTACGACTTTTTCGCTCCCTTATTAGGTGCGTGCGGTACATAAACAAATATTTAAAATTTTAATACAATTCCTTTTTTCATGAGTAACTTTTACATGTCTTTCTTTCACTTTCACTTTGACTTTTTTATTCTCACTAAAGTTTTGCTATTTATATTAAGTCCAAACCTAGTATTTTAAGCTAATTCGTTATTTACGTCACATCATTTGTAAAGATAGAGATATTTCGCACTCCGTGCCCTCTGTCTATCCCATAAGGAAGCTGGCAAGATGATACAGTGATAATAAAGTTTGTGATTTTCTCCCCTGAAACTGTTCTGTTGACTTTACTCCATTGTAATAAGGCTTCAACTGGTCGGAGTGACTTGACGTCAAGATCTTGACATTTGTGAGCGTGCGATCTGTCACGATCAACGAGGTACATTTCCCCCTGACCTTGGGAGCGGTTCCGCATCCGGCGGTCAAGGTCGCGGGGTTGTTGAGTTACTGATTTTCAGCTCAAGTAATTACCGACGAACTCCGTTGCGAATATATCTGATGGAAATAAATTAACAAAATAAAAATATACCCAAATATATCGCATAATTGTATTTTTATATGGGATACTTGCTAAAACTTGCTTGCCTATAGCGGTGAAAGCCTATTTAATTAGTATTCAGCCTCCTACTCCGTGGGCCCTGAGATCAAATCCTGGCAAATAATCTTAGCACAAAATTTAATGAAATTGATTGACTCGCTCTAGATAGCCCGTTGTCGAGATATTTTGACAACTTGTATTTTTTATAACGTCAAATTACCTATCTTTCTTTTCGATTTTATGTAGAGAGCCTTTCTTTTTTCATTTCTTCTCCTTAAAAAATTCCCCAATTTTTTTATCGGTTCAATCGTTTGAGCAATATTGTTGTTGAAACATTTTGGCCAAGAATTTTTTTTAAGATAACTCTTAAATTATTCTTCTAATACATGAAGCAAAAAATTAGTGCGAAGTTCTAGAAATGGCCTGCAAAGTCAAAGGCTTGTATTTTTGTGTATAAATCACTTTGTCGAAAATCAAAGTGGTTTTAAGTCTAATTTATCAATGATTGCATCAAACAACCCAAGTACAATATTATAGATATTTTTTTAATAGTTGGCGATATAAAATTGTTCTCAGTTCAACAAATACATTCATTTTATATGAATGTTACGTTCTGAAATTCGATTTTCAGAAAGGAAATAAAATTACAAACAAGATTAATTCATTAAAATGTACATTCTTGAAAGTATAATTCGTCTGAAGTTTGAAAATATAAAAAAAACGCGGATTCTTATAGCAAAGGAATTTGACTTCTGCCATCGTATTGAAAATATACAAAATACGGTCTAAGGCTTTTCAATGAAAAGCAATGTGAATAGGTACTTGCTGGATATGCATGCCACAGCATAGGACACACTTTTGCTTTCCATCAGGCAAGGTTATGGCCTAGTACTGGCCTATACGGAATAAAGAAATCATATTGCATATAGTCATATAAAAATTACCTATTGACTTGGCAACTACATCTATAAGGAAGATGAATATTTCTTAGAAATAATTACGTAGTTCCGATAAAAAAATCGATATTAAAGAGGAAGTTATTAAACATCACTTCCGCAATTAATCGAAAATTATCCTAGTGTTTTACGCTTTTTCCATTGCAACATTATTTATGTTTTAATTAACACATCATGCGCGTGGGTATTGCAATGGGCTTACAAAATTGCAACTGTACTTAGTTGTTAAGAATTATTATTAAAATATACCACACGACAATAAACGATTCTGCATTTCCGTTAAGATCATTCTTATTAGATCTTATTCAAATGTGCATTGCTCCTATTATAGTAATGCTCAGTTTAATATTCATCGCATTGTAGAACACGAGACTGTTAAAATGAAACATGTAGATTAAACTACATGACAAAGCATCACGCCTGTAATCCTCCAACGGGTAGCCAGAAGTTTGTAGTACACACCCTCGTTTCACTAGTTATGTTTTACGTTTCAAGTAAAAGGGGGAAATGAGTACAGATAAAATAAATATATGATGGCGTAATTTTGGATTACACTATTCAAGTTGCTACATCGACCTCGCGTTAAATATGTAAAAACATCTCTCGGATCTTACTTTCGGGTACAAAAACAATAACAACTTGAGTTATTTAGCTCAATAAATTCCAAAACTCGATTGACGAGTTCTCCGAATCAACTTTAAGTCATTTTTATAACCTCACATAATAACATCTGTATTTTCTTTCGATTTAACTCGAGTAATGTTGCAAGCTTTCAAGTTCATTTATAGTATGTTAAGTGTTATTGCAGCGATGGAGAATGGAATCAAAACTGGTATTGGAATCTAATCCCCCCCAATGTTGTTCCATAAATTACGGTTTTGAGACCACGTCCGGATATTTGATATTTAAATGTCATCAGAGCTTAATATCAGAGAGACATTATACTTCCTGTAGTTCGTAATAAGAGCACAATTGCACTGATATTGTCGATTTGCAATTATATTGCACAGTTAACAGGATATCCTGTAAATTACACTAGCTGGTGTTGCAATTATATGTAATTGTACATTTATTGATTCCTAATTAATTTTTCCCTAAATGTAATGTACTATAATTAAGGAGTTTTGCATTTTTAGGTAAATATGGATTATAAAAATACGACGTAATATATACCGGTGTAATTCACGTATATTATTTGGACCAAAACCGACTAGTTTCAGACATATCCGAGGTCCTTCTTCATGATTTCCCCCGATTGCAGCGAGATCGCGGCGGCTACTGACAGCCGCGGGTTAAATAATAAAATTGAATATTTATATTTGTTCTTGCGCGTAAATTAATTTTGTAGAATTCATTTTTTAAGGTCAATGGAAACATGACACTGGGTAAGATCTTAACGGCGTTTTCGGAATTTTAGTAATCAGTATTTGTATGTACATCAATATCAGCGGAAGCAAGCGTTACTAAATACTTATAGCTGAGCAGTAGTTAAAATTATATCGCAGTTTATTGCACTTTTAAATATGAACAATGTGTAAAAAATTTAAAAAACACAGTTCTATAAATACTCTACTGCACTCTTATTTGTTTTGACATTACATGACCTTGACATTCTACTCGTAAACATGAATTTAAAAAAAAGGTACAAAGATATCAAGTATTAAAACATAAATAAAATGTCCTAATAAATGTGTTTATTCTTAAATAAAAGCAAAAGATTTTGCAACATTATTAAATAGATATTTCTCGAACTTGTAAAGGTGATGACACACCTGCCGAGTGTCACGTCAGTGCGCCGACACAATTTACGCTTGCGAGAGAGAAAGCGTACATTAATAATGCACTACCTAACTGATTATAATGGATTATTTATCAAAACGGATAGTGTATTTCATTGACAGTATATCTTCAATGTGAACGCAAGTATAAAAGAGTAATGGGCCTATCACTAGAGGTGAAGCTATTCATAATGAATATAGAGAAAGCTATATAGATGAGTGAGATCGGTAGAGATTCAAGATTGTTATACAAATATTATAATATTGTGCTGTAAGTCGTAAAAAGCAATCAGCAAATCACACATGTACCCACTTTATGTAGATTTCTTTCAAATTTTCACAATGTGGTTTTTGGAATATTGGAGTTCTTTTGTAATGTATGTTCGTACATTACAAATTTTAAAAGAATAAGAATGTATCAAATATGTGTTAAGTTTTCATAGTCACTTAGATTAATAATTTCGGTAACAAAAGATAGTACATATTCGGTAGCAACTTACAACTAAATAGACTAGGAATTCTAGCGCCATACTCTGCCAGACTATGGGCCAGATTGCTCAATCACTACCATCTGTTTTATCTCATCCATATAATTATTTCAAAGGAGTAGTTTTCATAAATGAAACCCTTGCGTAAAAATGGCTATGTAATTTTAGGAACCATATAAAATTGTGAAATCACCTTACTTTAATTGTGACAATGGACTCATTGATCCGTCATTACATTTTAAGCTGATTTTCTAACTTATATCCTATTGTATTCTCGTTCAAGCGCAGTGTATTCGGAACTAAGAAGATCGCTGCTCTACTTCAGAATAACAAAGGTCGATTTATCTTAACGACGTACGCTCAACAATGAATCACAAATACACAGTTCGCGACGACACTGATGTAGTGCCAAGGTCCGCGGCGGATCTCAACACGGATCCGTAAGTGATAAATATGCGCAAAAACTGCATAATAGCTCAGCTGAAGTGTAGGCGTATTAGGAAACCACGAGGACGTGCGCACGTAAGCGGATCTTTGTTTAATTAAATATTCCCGCAAAAAGCCTCGCGGGTACGGCATGACAGCCTATAGTTCACATACGACGTCTTACTCACTAATAATCATTTGTAAACTTTTTTGGACAAGAAAAAATTATGTCATTAGGGAATTCCAATCGTGGAACAGCCGATGTTCAGGTATTTAAACGAATATATATAATTATATATATATATATATAATCACGACTGTATTTCCCAGAAGAAGTAGGCAGAATGTAGTACACTCCTACGTTTAACAAATTGTGTTATAAATCTTGCTATGGAACAGATGTTGGCCTATTGCTATACATGCCGACATTGATTGATCATCGTCATTTTTGGTACCTATACGTTTTTATCATTGATCAGAGTTTGATGTTGTCCAGACAGTTTTAACTCGCCGCTAGATGACGCTACTTAGATACTACGTGATTAAAAGATAAATTAAACATGTTTAGCAACAGTCGGTTTTGTTTATCATACTACATTCCACGGGCAGTGTTACGACATGTTATTACGGCAATAAATATAAATTTATTATAATACAATATGTATCGTCCCTCTTATATCTTCCTGTTAGCAAAACAAATATGTTTATTTACGCATAAGTATACGACAGAGGCATTAATTTAAATCAAAGATGGTATTCGCAATATTTTATGATAGATCATATATATATATATGATAGATCTGTACGTCTGTTGCATGCGTGCATAATGATAATCATGTGTTTATATGATTATCATTAAATACGCATGCAATGCTTGTAACGATATGTGATTAACTGCATAATTGCTTCCTTAAATCATGAATCAAACAGTAATGACGTGATGCGTTTATAGCTCAATTAAAGCATTATGTATTCAAAGAAAGCTGTCTTGTTAATGTCAAGTTGACAAGGATTCTTCCTGGTTCATTACTGATGCTTAAAACAGCGGTACTATTTTACTCTTTTTACACTTAGCCTTTTGATTTAGCAGTCGGGCCACCTAATAATAAAACGTTACTGTCACCTGTTTTAAATAACAACTCCATATATGTAAGTCAATTATTTTAAAATTATGCCTTTACATCCAATTTTATTCCATACAAAGATTCAATCAAAATATTTATATGAAGTTTATTATTTAAACATTCAAGATATTCTCAGTATATTAAAAATATTCCTTTAAAGAGTAATACCACAACATTATTCCTTACCAAACACTAAAGCCAAGTTGATTTTAGTGCATTTTAGCAAACAGTTACAAAATATTACAACACAAAGGTAAAGTAGTCAACACGGCCTTAAGACTGCGTGCTATCTGCAATAACGTTCAGTAAAAATGATTCCGACAAGAACAAGACGCCACGTCGCGTCGTCTTGCCAAAAACAAGAGAGCACGGAGTCCAGTAGTGTTGAATGTTTAACTCAGATACGCTTAAATGTATGTACATATCAAGAAGCCATTACTTTTAAATGCGTGCCTGAATCGCTTTAACCCACTTAGCTGCTGCCAGCAAAAGTGAGTGGAGGATATCTAAGCGTTATAAATTATCCTTTTGATGGCTCTAGATCCAAGAAACTGTAAAATTGATTGCTCATCGTGATGCCCTTAATTGAACGTGTCGATTGTTGAATCGATAAATCACTTCGGAAGAACCATACTGCGACATATCTAATATTTTATTTATCATTACCCGTTCAAATGTACATTTAATTCAGAATCAGAAATTCTACATCGTTTTGAAGTATACAAGTCAAACATTTATAGGAGACCAACCGAGATTTTATTAGACTTCAATATAAAATAGAAGTACAGTACTGCATAAACTGTAAATTAATTATATTACATATATTTAACATACTTTAAAAGTATTGTCTTAATCTATAAATAAAAAACCGGAATAAAAACTATTTTACTAAAATTTAACTTTTCACACAGGGCATACATAGTTCATAACAATTGTTGTTAGAAAGCATTTAATATGGATGTAATGAGAGCAAAGTAGAGTTCGAAAATGACGCTCGATTTGTTCTACTCACTCAACTTGCTAAAGTTGTGTCAGCAGTCAGCACGCCCACCGCATCGCAGCTATCACCCTATTTGTATAGCCGACTGACAGTTAGCTAATATCTTTATCAGTCGTTACATTGAATTTGCGACACAACTATATATAATTAATTATCTCGATCATGTCAATGTTATCACGTTTCAATTTAAGCTAACGACTCGTCAGATGTATGATAGACGATGACAACATGCGCTGCATACCCATGCCAGACTCAAACAGCCTCTAATGTCATGCTGTAGAGACGGTCAACGAGAGTTAAGCAACACATAGAAAGTATAAGTTAGAATATTTTGTGTTCGGCACTTGTTAAACGTTGTAACTCTGCTCATAAATTATACCAACCTGTTTAATGCCTGGAATATTATAACGTCGATACATTATTATGGGGCATTTTCAAAACAACATGTTCTGTAATGGTTAAACTAACAGCCAATTAAATCAGTAAACATTTAATTAGAATACTTCATTATTCTTTAACCTCTACACTAAATTGTATGATAAAGTGATTTTAGTTTCCTTTGGCAGGAGGTAATAGAAAAACAGTGAAGTTTTACACAAGAGTATCACTTTTCAACATCTGCGCTAAATTATTCAGCAAATTGATACTCTTCACAATATTTAAATCGTGTAAAAATGAGTGCGTTGATATATAATTTTACAAAATAGTCCAATTTGTACTGTTTTATACTACTTAATTTAAATTCATAGCTTTGACCAAACACCGCTACTAAGTGGGGCAACATTCAAACGCATTCACAATCGACGTTTTGCTCTATAAGTGGTCAATAGTTTTTTTCTCTCACCTCGATAGGCGGGTAATAAAGCCATAATAAATCACAATCCATACAAACTGCCTGACAGTTTTTTTATTGCGTACATTTTTTGTCCATGCTGACACTTGCGATTTCATAAAAGTAACTTACTATGATATTATTGGTGGCGTTATTTCTTATTAACGACATCTCTAACTTCGAATCTAAGTGTTATTTTAGTACCTTCTAAGTTCTGGATAGTAATAGTTATATATAATATAAAACACATAAACAATCAAGTGTTCCCGTGAATGATGTTTCCTATAGATGTTTCGGCACGCGTCGACGTCATCAGCCTATCTCAGTCCACTGCTGGATATAGGCCAATAGGCAAAAAAGTACCAATCGCCAAATATCTCTCTCTACCTTACAGACTTGTTAATGTGTATTGGCCCTTGTTTTAAAAAAGGTCAGATCATGCGTGCCCTCCGCCTTAAGATTGCAGTGACATTTATAACAATTTTCTGCATGAATGTAACATTAATTGCTCATGAAAAATGCATGCTACAGCATGCCAGCCCAGCTGCATTACGGACTATTGAGATTTTACATCCGTTTGAATGTATGTTTGTAATTGAAAAGAAACTATTATAAAGTGATTGCTTACTTGCAATTTTTTTGTACAATATCATACTATATACATTCATTCGGTGCCTACATAGTTCAGTATACTCTGTACACACATATATACAGAAATACCGGCAGCATTCATTATAAATTGTATACATATGTACATATATGTATATATGTTTACCTGATGCATAAAATTAACTTTAGTCACCAATTAACATAAAGCGAGGCTTAATGACACTGTCAAGGATAAACCCTGACAAAACAAGCGTCTGACTAGGTCAAGGTCAAAGCTAAAGGGTGCCCTAATCGCCGAGTACGAAGATATAATCATTCATGGTTTCTCAAACATTATAGAAATAGTGATTTATATTTTGATATTCACTTGAAAACTATTATGAATGTGATTACCTACTTATGTATATGTGTATTAATTAGTACTTTATAGTTACGTACAAGCAATTGAATGATAGAACGGGTTCAGTCTGAATTATTTAATCGTTCACTTTGAACTTAAAGAATGTTGAAATATAACTTACGAGTATGTGTGTTGTAATTTTTATACAAGCAGTGGTAGCCTAGTGGTTAAGAATTCAGCCTCTCATTCCGGAGGTCCTGGGTTCAAATCCATGGCGCG
>DWME01003619.1:0-17825 GCA_018244795.1 Parelbella ahira ahira
GTGCGTTGCACTTTTGTGGTTAATTTAATGTGTTTTTCATTCATTATTTTATAAAAATATTAGCATTCAGCACTCCTCTCTACATAAACTATGAGTGTGCCAAGTTTCATACTCCTCCGTCCGCTCAATTTTCGTAAAAAGGGGTACACAGTTTTTGCTTCACGTATTAATATAATAATAAGTAAATAAGCTATTTTAAATGTTAACGCAATAACACATAAAAATAGTTATTTAAACAATCTATTAAAATCATTTTCTAATGAGATAATTGCATCGAAAGATTTCTCTGTTAATCTTACCAATTCTGTTACTCTTTCTAACTTAAAGCTTGTATCTTAAAGCTTGTCTCTTTGATCATTTATCTTGTCTATGTTCCCCGATTCTGTGTAAAAAAATATATTGAAATATCGTCACACGCGGCAATTTGATCCTAAACTAGGCAGCGCTTGTAGTAGGTTCACCAGATAGCTGATAAACTACATGCAAATATAAATTTCTAAATACATACATTCATAGAAATCTTTTCACTTGCGCACTGAACAGCTACTGGTATTCATCACAAATGTCTATCCTGGGTGGGAATCAAATTCATCATTTCCAACTTAGGTGTCAAGTTCAATACTAACCATAATGACGATAAAGCTAAAAGCTAAAGTTTGAGAGTCAGTGGACGAGTCTTTTGAATTCACCGTTTTTATTTCGTCGCTCGATCGTCCCTAATGAGAATTTATTGCTAAAAGTCTACGTTACTCTGATATAATAATACCTTTGACCTTAAAGTCGGGTATTATTTATATTATTACAACCCTTAAAGGGTTTTATTCACATTTCATGACTTAGCATCGATTGATTTTTTATAGAAGTTCTGCCACATCCAGTGGTGGCTTGTAGCCTTTCCAAGGCAAGCCGAGGGCAGGGTGCGATGGCGTTCATTGGGTGTAACGTATGTTCAGCAGTGGATTGGTGATGAAATCGTTGACCACCAGCGCTTGTACAAGGCGGGATGTTCATCACCTTGGAAGCAACCCCATAATAACTTCTCAGGCAAGGAGCGAGTCCTTCAGGTCCATTATTCTCATGAAGAACCACTGCCGTCGCAGCGTGGGACGAGTTAATTTATCCATGATCGTCTTGACTGCTTCTGTCGTATATATATATATTAATAAACTCAACTTAGTATATCACTATTATAAAACTAATACTAATGCTATTATTACTAATAGCACTTGACTAAAATATACTAACCAGAGTAATGATACTAACAGCACTACCTATTAGAATTGATTAACAACTGATCCTAACAGACAGTAACAGTGCTATTCTAGTATTCGTACAGTTGTGTTACAGCCATGTTGCAAAAAACCAAGGCAACTCGTGACCGCAGAATCATCGTGTGCTACTCTATCCGGCTTAGAAACAAAAACAAATGTATAGAAAATGAAAATAAAGCCTAACTTTAACCGCACATCATTCCATAAATAAAACAAAAATTCAAATGGAACGTGAGCATATGAGAGTATGAATTGACCCTTACGGGCGCTCAAAACTGCTTCGCCCGGGAATGTACTTTGTTGAATTAACTAAATGTTGCATCCCTCATAACTCACAGATCATGAGATTAAACCCCGAGTTACCGGCTGTATCGCTACAACCCTAAACAATTACTGAAGCCAACTCGACCATAACATAACGTAACGCGTTAAGCGGCGTATTAATACGCTCTGCCGTACGCTCCGGCTTGCTAAGGGACTGTCACATTACACACGGTTTATAGACATTTTGAGATTTAATAGGACGTTTTCTATGCCTCTGAGACTTCATTCTGTTACTAAATATTTCGTGAGTATCTATAACGTATATTACAAATCGTGAAGGCGGGTTTCTTGGAGCGTAGGCAGAGGGTACCGAGTATCAAACATCTCTGATGAGCCTCGTCTGCATTAGTCAATTTAGTTGTACATGCACGTCGTTTTCAGAGGCATTTGATTCTCCTTTTAGACAATGTATGATCTATTTACACAAAATATGCTTGGGTATTCATGATTAAATTGTCAACCGGTCTAACTCACGGAATATTTCTCAGGATAGTCTGACTAGTTTTAGACCTAACAGAGGTTTTTCTTCATGAACCCCGGCGGCTCGCAGCGTGGTCGATTTCGCTCGAAACAGAAGGGAATACCTCGGATAGGTCCGAATTCTGTCGAGCTATCTTAAAAAATTCTACGTAAGTTGTAATGTTGTGTAATATTACAAGTTGTCAAAGGTAAGTGACGTAACATTTCTGCCCGTAAGATGGACACACAACACTGAAACTCAATGGAATCCTCACGAAAGGGACTAAAAAGGGTCACATTTGGGTTCGACAGTTTCTTATACACGCTCTGATGGTTTTGTATGGAGTCAATGTAGCGTGTTGTCAGGTTCAACATTCACTTACATCACTTACATTACTTATATTTATGTAGGTGTATTGTAGTTAATGTGATATTTTCAAAACAGGGAAAGATTTATATACTAGTATTGTATACAATCTTAATAAGATCGAAGACGTCAAAATGATTAGTAGGCATTTTTGGTAAGAGACTGGCATCTGTAACACGGTGGAAACTAAAACAATAAGATATATTTCGATTCCAAAATTGTGCTCAGATTTTTAGTGTACAAAAAACATTTCGATAAAAAACTGTCACATGTAACAATATAAATTCACCCAGAAAGGCAAATTAGACCACAAATATAGTATTGAAACTTTTATAGAATAAAAACCTTAGTATTTACAGCACTTTAACGTAGACACGCCCATTTGAAGCACACTGTGAACTAGAGCAGTAACATTTCAAAACGGAAATTGTTCTCAAGTTTATATTGAACAAAGATTTATTGATATCAGCGACTCTAACGCTGTATTGATGTCAGCGACTAGAACTCCGCACTGATATCAGCGACTACAACACTGTACTGATATCAGCGACGGCGACGCTGCACGTGTGAAACTCCCCGCAGTATCGGCTATATTAACGGCGCATCATCGAGATAGGCTGAGCGCAGCTCGTTCCCGTTTATGGACGTTCTAAACAGCGCCCATCAATTTTATATGCAATATTCTAACCTTATCGTTGTTTACGGCGGAAAAATGTGTGCGACATGTTATTTATGGCGACAGCGGGGTGTGCTGACGTTCGCAATATTTAAACAATGTTTTATAACATTGAAATTTATGTTGTTTTCAGTCGGCCACGAGGCCGTTATTGTTCATTCGTGTGTGTCCACTTATCTACGAATATTTATGTATTCCCAAATATGTACATATGGGAATATGAGTTGGTAAAACTACAGCAGTCTAAACAGTGTATTATTTTAATTCCATTTAGGCCATAACCAAAGGTTAAATATATAATGCTGGTTAAGTATAGAATGGGTGAGTACACGCACCTTAAGGAAGATTGATGGTTGACTTCACGTACATTAAAGATTATGGAGATTTCTCCAATAGATTTCTATTCTTTCAATTTTCTCGTCGTTCCTGTAACCAGTAATATTTCAATCTTTAAAATATAAAAAACATGTATACTAATTTAAATACTCAATCAATGTTTGAGGTCATAATTACTGTGACTGACTAGGAAAAATCACTGGTCTTTACTATTATACAAACCTTTTTACATAGTAAGTATTTGAACTAATATAAGTAAATGACTAAAACTTTATTTCAGATACGCACATATGTATTATGTATATTATTGTTGTTACGCTATTGTTCTGTCTGCCTACTGATTAGTAAAGCAGTGGTCTAGCGAAAATTGTAAAAATGAAAACGGCAAAAGGTAGAATACAATTTTATCATCATAGAGGACATAAATGCGCAGTGTAAGTGTCACTGGCGAGTTTTATGCAAATCGCCGCTTGGCGGGTGTCAGCGCGGTGGACTGACAGCGATAGTTGACAGCTGTCAGCAGCTGCTTACAGGGCAATTAGCGAGCGAGCGGTTGCAATGAGCAATGCTGTTTTTTATTTTTCATTTTTCAGTTTTGTTAAATATGGAAAAATTGTATTATTAGAGCATTGTTCGGATTGTAATATCTTTATGATTACGATTTACAGATATAATGAGTTAATAAAATAAGAGTAGGTAAATAGCATTTGTGTTTACTCAGATTGTTACCCAACCAACAATCGCTTTGTTATCAATAGGATGGTGCAATTATTTAGTTTTTCTCGTCTAAAATTGAAATGAATATAATCATGACATTATTCTGTTCAGAAAATATAATTTCGTATATAATGACATGACATATATAATTTGACATTTTATATGTAAATGTTCATGATTCATTTTAAAACTTTTAGTATTTATGATCCACTTTATTTCATACGGATATTCATTCGCCGAAATATGTGTGTTCAAAAGGAATTATTGTTTATTTATAAGAACGATAAAAATGGAATGAAATAAAGATCACAGGATGTCACAGATGTACGGTTTCACGGCTTTAATTGTCAGTTGCGAGATTAATGTAAATCGGCGCTTGGCGGGTGTCAGCGCTGACGGGGAACCCGCTGGCACTGCTGACAACTGACAACTGACGTCGCTCTCTGGGCAATTTGCGAGTAAGCAAGCGAGCAATGTTTTTTATTTACCTCGCGTAGAGCTTACTTTCATTTATTCGATGTAGAAACGTGTCAAATTTAATAACTTTTTTTGCGATCATTTTCAAATAATAGCGAATGTTATATTTGTGAGCGGAAAACATTTTTAGGCAGAAAAGAGCAATTTTGTTGCGAATTTTAATGCTCTATTCGTATGAAAAGGCGTTGGATGGATGAATATGTAGGAAACATATAAAAACGTTTGAAACGAAAATTTTAATTTCTTTTAAAAAAAATTTATCCGTTATTGCACGATGTTTTATTATATAATATAGTTTATTAATATAACATCGTAGTGTTTGTTGTCTGCTAACCCGCACTTGATCAGCGGCTGGCAGCTTTGGTCTTAATCATTTTCATTGAAAGGAAATCCGTATACAATAGTGAAAGGATAAGAGAGTCGCAGATGTTGTTGTATTTCTGTGTCACTGCGATTAGGTGTGTATTTTATCGTTCGTAACCTGAGTGAAGTAACATTGACGGTACAGAGTGCAAGCGATCTGGAAATTTAATCATCGTAAGGTGCGGTGAGAAGTTGGATAAATAACATCAACTTTCCTTCTAATATATTTCCAGGACAGGTTCTTTGCTTCAAAGAGTTTATTAAACGGTGAGTATTATTGAGATGTATGGTGTAAGTTTCTGGAGTTTCACAAGTTAGACATGCTTCTATTGAAAATTTAATTTTACATTTTTGACGAACTTCTGAAGTAACACTCATTATAGTATGAATCAATTTTTATCAATCAATATTATTATTTTTTCATACAAATTATTTAATCAATCAATATGGTCTGTCTGAGTTTGAATTAAAAATGAATACCACTGAATGATCGGAATCCGTTTCAATTACATTAACGCAGCGCGCTCTCCATTTCCTTCCAAACGGAATTTATCTAGAACGTTCGTTTATGAGTGTCGGGTTCGCGTTCGGAATTCCGTGTTTAAAAAATCGAAGCCGCCGACCCGAACGCCACGCTGGCATACAAAACGAGATGAGCGCGGCGGCCGTTCGGAAATTTCCATTTAGTACTGCGCAGGCCGCCGACGAAGCGGACGTATGTTGCACCATGCGTGAAGCAGAGATTTTGATTCTTGCTATTGAGAGGCAGCCATGTTTATGGGATGTAAAACATGTGAACTACCATAGCAGAGAACAGAAAACCATAGCATGGGAAAATGTCTGTAAAGATGTTATCGACAATTGGGACAATTGTAGTAAAACAGACAGATACAACAAATGTAAGTATGTTATTTCTATTGTATCTATGTGTCGTCGGTGGATTACTCAGATGTAATTGATATATACCAAGTTAATACTAATTATCGGTTACATATTTTTGTTAGAATTCTTGTCTGTTTCTATATAGCGATTCTATCTGAAGTACCTTAAATATGTGGCGCCAACTATTATAGAATAATGAAAATATTGTGCGATCGAGGAAATCGGTATTCATCACCATGGTACATTAATCGATTACAATAGGTCATATGATTTTTTTATTGTTGTGACGTCATAAAACATTCTTAATTTAACAAATCTTTGCTTGGACTAAGTTCAATGTGTAATAATCTTGGCATTCGTTGTTCCTGATCGATTTCCTTACATAGTTTACGTGTTAGTGCTTGTCCCTTGTTTAAATTACTTAGAATTTTAAATTAGTTTTGACGTCACAGAGTTGTTGAAATATACTTAATTAATTTTTCAATTTTAATTTTTTACAGTTTTTATATCAGGCAAGCCTTTACCAATGTTTACAAAAAATAATCTAGAGATATTTTTTTATTTTAATTTATTTATTTAATTAAAGCCACGATAGTTCACAAACGTAGCTTCTGGTATCTACTTCAAGTTTAACAAGACTTTAGATTAATTCAGATAATACACAAAGCTTTTATAATTATATAGGTGTCTAAAAGAAATCCTTTGCAGGTACAGAATTAAAGAAAAAGTGGACGAACATAAGAGATTATTACAGAAAAGACCTGCACCGGGCCAAAGACCCATCAGTTGCTAGAAGGTACAAAAGATATGTATACGCTGACAAGTTAGCTTTTCTTCGTCCATTATTTCGTAAAAAGAACTCCGAAGAGATTTATCAAAGCGAGGAATCGAATTTTGACCAATCGTCTGAATCTTCCGAAGAACAAAAGTTCCGACCGGATGAATGTAACGATTTGCAATCGTATCGACCATCATCTTCACCATCACCACCGATACCTATCCCTAGCACAAGCAAAAAGGAAACCGTAGTCCCAACACAAATTTTGAAGGTACTCCATCAAAGTGAAAAAGCAACAACGACATTTGAAGATGAAGACGATGATACAAAATTTTTACTCAGTTTCAGAGGCGACATGAAACGTATGAATGTTGATCAAAAAGTAGATTTTAAACTAGGTATGCTTCAATTGATTAAAAATATTAACGCCAGATAGCGCTTTTTCGAGAATTCGGATATATTTGATATAAAATACTCACTGTAAAGAAAGGTTTCATTAAATCATACGACACGTAACTTTTATTATATTAAAATGTCGCTCAATTTTTTTTAGTAAAAATTATAAAAATACAAATAATATAAAAAGGTATGAATAGAAATTTGTTCTATATCATTTTATTTCACATGGAGCTTAAAATTTATCGTAGTCCAAACATGGAATTCAGATCATTAAAATTAATAAACGCATATCAATTGTCTAAGGCCGGCCTTATAATTACATGTGAAGTAAAATGAAATTTGATTATCATTTGCGAGGCCTAGATTAGGAGGTTGGCGGATGTCAGCGTTGACAGCATGATCTGGCGTCGTTGATAGCTGTCACTGCTTCAATTGTAGGGCTGTTTGTCGCTTATATTTTTGTTTTCAAAGAAAAATTTATAAAAAATATAGTTATTTTCTATCTTTTTAATCAAAGTGTCGTACAATGAAGGTTGAGGCTAATATAATTAATTAATGTTTATTAAATAATTAATGTTTATTTGCTAAAAGTTTAATGGTATAAAATTTTTAAAAGTTTTAACTAGTTAATCTTCCGACGAGTTTTAATTAAGAGATAGTCTAAAAAAATTAATGCGTCGGTAATGATTCTTGGCTATTTTCTGTAACTGTCTTAAAAGACAGTTGATTTTTGGAACCTTTTCAACATTTCAAACCTTTTTCCCATTGGTACAATAGTTAGCTACCGCTCATAAATATTCGCGTGATGATTACTAGTTATTATTTTATTCGCGTCTAGAAAAGTGTTCAAGTGGAATTTTTGAATACGTGTTCTTTTAGATATTTGGCTAAAGATTCTACCTAGTTTAAAATAAGACGGCCGTGTGCGGTTTGTTTTAAGATATTTTCCATATATTAGGTTTAAAATGAAATCAGTATTAAACTTTACTTTCAGCAGTTTGTATTGAATCTATTTAGTATATTTGCTACAATTTCTTGATCCCTTCAAAGTGTTCATGCTCGTTACTGATAAAGCTATATTTCCAAATATATTTCCTCTGAAATATCTCAGTTATAAGGGAACTTTTTATTAAACCGTAGCAAACATTCCTATTTATGTAAAAACATATTGTGTAACGCTCTAAGAGGTTAACAACAACAAATATAACATAACATAAACGAATAACAGGGTAGGTAGTGAGTACAGACGGCAGAATAGCTATTTTCAAGTTTGTTTTTTTTTTACTATACACAATGATACTAAAAATGATGTGTACCTAAGTTACAATTGCTGAAGGATGTTTGATTTGCATGATGTTATTTTAGAAATTATCAACTCGTGCCATACTGTACAGCTTATGTATCGGATGTAGTGGCATAGCCAAAAAATACATAAATCAAGTTGATTTTCATGTATTTAAAGTGAATATTGTAATAAGTCACGGTTGCCTATTATTTATATAATTGTTTTATAATACCTATGTATTTGTTGAAATGTACACATTAGTGACTTAATGTTACATTATGCTATACAATATAATTGATATTAATTATAATAATTATTATATACCTAAATTATTTTTAAGATGAGTTTTTTATATAACATTATTACCGAAACTACCAAATCCCAAATAAAAGACGTACCAAAAAAATGACAAAAAAGTAAAAAAAAAACTAACAATAAGCGCAACGTTTGCTGACGCTACACAAACCCGGGCCTTAACGACGGCGTCCTTCATATTTTGAATACTTACGCGAGTTATAAGAATTTACGCGTCACTTAGGCTTGCGTAATGGCGGCTATAAAATCTTATGATCACTCCGCCCTTATGTATTGACTTTTACGTCCGATCCCCGGGGCGGCTCCAGCAATATGGACTTACATCTATGTTGGATCGAGTTCGAAATAAATGGGATAGTGTACCTGTTAAATGAAAAGTAATCGATAATCGCTGTACTGTTCTCAACTATAGTAGCGCTGGAAACAGTAGTCATTTTTCCAATGTTCATGTAATGTTGGAGATTGTATGGAGGAGACAATATGGTCGAATGACGCTAAATTATTGAATCATATATGTATAGATAAATATATACATATTAGTGAACGGTTTTTTTTATATAGTGCGCACATGGAGAAGTTTATAAGTGATTTCAAGGGCCCGGAAAGCTACTATTAGGTTGCAAATGTATAAAATATTGCTTAGGTTCATACTGTCTATGTCAAACATAATAGGGTGTGTTCAAAGAGTAGAACAGAGTACAGATTAATAGTGCCGTTAAATTCAATAAAAATTTGGATAACAGAGGATTTCGATTTCTGCTGGACTAATATAAAACTGAAGCGCATAGTATGTAAGGAGGCATGACAGTAGAAGACGATGTGCTTTATAGGTGTTAACAAACTTATTATAAGATGTTATTCGCGTAATACATTAGGGTCATTTGCTGTCAGCACTTTCACAGCTGCACGGAGAAGGGCTGTGAGTAGCAGAGCGGAGAGAGGCACGAGGGGTTTCAAGATCTCGGTGCAATACTGCGACTTCGAACAAATGATCTTAATGGAGTGTGAAAGTAGTAAAATTCTTATAGTAGGGGTACTACGGGAATATTGTATTAGTTTAGTTATTGTACGGGAATATTGATGTAGAAAGCAAATGTATTAAGACATCGCTAACTTAGTTTTCTAAAAGTACCTACATATTTTTTGTTCAAAACTTGAGGTTTCAAAGAAGACGGAAACCATTGACGGGCTGAAGGACTGTTTAAAATCATACTGTTAGAAGAGAGAGCTAATCGTTATTTATTTTTGGCAATAGATTTTCGATGACTCCATGTAAATGACAAGCTGGATTAGACGTTGACGCTGATGTAAGAAAAATAATAAGCGTTGATAATCATCAAATCAATTAATTGGCTCTTTTCAAGACTGTTCTTTGTATCGACCAGACTCATAACAGTGAGTAGTAGTTAAAAACATTACAGCTTGTTAAAGTAATTACAGTGCTGTGGTATATTCTGTGTTGGTGTTTAGTATCGTTTTTATACAAAAGTACGTCATAAATTCATATAAAAAGAATACAAATAATAAATCAATTGATACTGGTTCAATATGTTTATTGAGAAGCCATTAGAATAGTTTAAAACGTATTCGTACGGAACATGATTACGACAGATAAAATAAACAATAGAGGAAATCTATTAACTATAAATCAGAAGGAGGGACGCGATTGAGCAATAAATATCAATGAGTTTAATGTTCCCGCGCAACACGCGATAACTGTCAAACGCGTCGCCATGTTGCCAGCCATCTTGATTTATGACGTTCTGTTGTGAACTGTCAATAGGTTGAGTGGTACGTGAAGGATCAATAATAGCCGTGGAGAAGGAATTGTTTTGTTTAATCAAAATAATTATAAATTAAGTCTAAAGCAGAGATTTAGTAGATACGAAATCACACTAGGAAACATTTTATTTTGGGCGGGTAAATTTTCTGTTCCCTCGGTGTGGTGTTCCATAAGATAGGTTGTTCCTTGTATCTAAAAAGATATTTGTAGCCGTATTTTTGCTATTCATTTCCAAAAGTCCAATGGATTTATATATTTAATTTGGTAAGGTCTATAGGACAAACAATAGAGGAATATTTGCAAAATCGGCTTTCATTTTATTATTGTTTAAACGTTAATAAGATCTTTGCTCTATCCATGAAAGCCCGATTTATTCAATAAAACCATAGGGTGAAGGTAACAGAGAAGATTATTTTTCTTTTTTGTCAATCATTTACTTTTTTCATATTCATATCATCTTTTGCATAGTTTTTCATGTTTTTCTTGGTATTTTCCTTCTTTATGACATCTTCTAAGTCATCCCCGGCAAAGAAAATTATGCTTAAAGTATTTTTTGAGTATTTGATAATACAACAGGTATCGGGGCACAATTAGCTAACTTCTGGCGAAGCTTTAATAGCTGAACCAAATACCTCACTCCTGCAATGTCTACTACAGGAGAGATGATATTCGTTTAATTTTTGTTCTTTTTTAAAGTGCGTTACTTATATAAACGAGATTTATAAACCCCTTGGTATTTCGACAGTCAATCATGTAACGACTGTTTTGATTAAAACTTTGGAAATAACGAAATATTCACTTGAGGGGCTTTATTGTTTTCGAAATACTGTAGGCACGTTCGAAGTTCGTAGCTCGCCGCAACAAGCCAGTTACGCAACGTGCGGCGAGGTCGTGTTGACGCAATCAATTGCTTCTATGGTTTCGCTGTGAAACATTAAATATTAAACGTTCAGTGTTCGCTAACGACACTCTGTAATAACATATTTTTCACGTTAACAAGAGAAAAGAAAACCACACCAGGGCATTTAACCGGTTACTCCATAACGCGATCAGCAGATTAGCAAAGCTTTGTATTTTGTACAGGAGGGTGCACTAAGGGTACCTAAGGTAAGGGCTGGATTTGAACTTTCAGGAGGGTGCACTAAGGGCATCTAAGGTAAGGGCTGGATTAGAACCCCGGAGCATCAGAGTACGACAGTTAATTCTAAACCACTGAGCTATTACTGTTTACTATTAGGCTATATCAGACTGCGTAATTCTTTGGTTGTAAAACTGTGTACACACTTAAGAGTTTTAAAAAATCGTTGTTTATCGTATTATAATTAACAGTCCAGGCTCTGTCTATTATAAGATTCGATAGCCGTATACAAGTATTGACGTCACAGAGTGCAATAAGATAGGCCCAAAGCGAGACACACGCGTCTGAGGGTATGGATGGTAATTTCTTCTGCCTTGCAACGGAAGCGGAATGGAACGGATGGACATTCCAATGGATAAGTAACTTGGCTGTAGTAACTTAACTAACTTAGCTGTAACGTAATCAATTGACACTTGGACAGTAAGTCGGGTAGAAGCGGAGAATTATTACACATGCCAAGGCTTCATACTTGGACGGCGTCGTATTTCAAGATATATCCGTAATTGTAATAAATATAAACGTATTAACGAGCGCAATGCGATGTCGCGACATCGACATATCACGATCGTAAATATAATTGTGATTAACGATTATTGCGATTTATCGATGTTCTTAATTTTTTTTTTAGTCAACAAATCGACGCACATTGTCTTTGTTTTCACTTTCTTGGCTCTTGGTCTGCGGCTTTTTCTCCTGACGGTGGCATAACACACATATAATATGTTCATTTTAATAAATAGTGATATGGACTTGCGATAATTCATACATGGCTATCTGATCCTATATTAAACGGAGATTTGTCTGATATGGTGATCAGACTGTTCATAAACATACAAATATGTACTTTTTTATACCTTCTTAAGTAAACATTATCACGCTAATACAGATGTTTAGTTAACCAACAAAAACATTTAGGTAGGCCATTTATACTTTCTGGAGGAAATATTACAAGGTAACATCACGCCTGCAATGCCCGAAGGGGTAGGCAGAGGAGTATAGTACACTCTCACGTTTTACCTGTTACGTGTACGTTGCATGGCATAGGTGGTGAGCCTAATACCATAACACCGGGCACGGATTCAAACCCGAGTGACTACTAGAAATTCTGAATTAGAAAAATTCAGTACTACCCGACCCGGGATTTAAACCCAGGACCGCTCGGTCGGCAGTTGCGCTTGCAACCGTTCGACCAACGTGGCAGTGAAGTACTATCTTAATATAAAAATCTTTTAAAAGGAAAACATGTCTAATATAGCAGCCCGCGCCGTCGTCATCCATCACAATCAGGTTGCGAACGCTGTTCCGCACAATGGGGTGGGTGATGGGGGCTGTTAGAAAAACTTTGACACTGTCAGCACTTCGTGACAGCTCCGAATTTAATAAAATTCATCTCAAACATGATTAAATTGCATCATGGTAACAGGTTTAAGTTCTAAGCGACATATTGTACGCGGTTGATTTCTTTCACAGTTGAGACCAACTTGTTAAGGCATCAACGATCTTTGACGGAGATGTACACAGTACATTCTTATACCTATCACTTTCCTCCACAGGTGGAGAAGGAATGATGTAATAAGGTCATGCTTTAAAGGACAAAAACGACAAATATGGACTCAAATCTAAAACCGTTCGGGAAAATTTATTTTGCAGTTCTAGTCTTAACCAGCGTTTCCAAACAGATCAGATCGTTTTTGTCGGATATGAAATACTTTAGTCCTGGATGTAGAGCCTATGAGTATGAGCCCACCGCATCTGGTAGCTGCGATAGTTAAAATGTAACGTAAAATCAATTGAAGCGTAAGTTACACGAATTTATTCGAACAGATGGAATCGTACAAATGAATAAAAAATGCAATTTATTACGAACACTCCATTATGTGGATCTTGTTTAATCAAACACATACTATGATTTAATAGTGTATTATGTTGGGGCAGACAACAGATTATATGAAATTTACGATGAAATAAAAACCCACAGTCGGGCGATAAAAACTTTAACTATCTACTGCTTCTATACTATCAAATTACAAGCATATGTTTTAAGCCCGTTTCACACAGAGTATTTTTATCAAAATTGAATTCAATATCGAAATGAATTGAGATGTAAATAATGGGTTTTCACATTTCTTTTGTAATTAAATTCTGGATCATCAGCCCAGGTTTAAGAAGATATGCTTGAAAAGCAATTTTTTTTCATCTAATAATAATTAATGAACCCTTCGTAATTGTCTGTAAAGAACGTATTATTTTAATGACTGATAAAGCTTCACGTAATCTTCTTGTTTCGTTTTAGTCCTGAAATTGGGCAAAATAAATATTTTTTATAAGAATTATCTAAAGATTTTTATTGTTTTATACTTTCTGACTTCAGGTGATTAAAAAGGTGCTTAGAAAAGTAAAGTGCTAATTAAAGTAAGTAATTTTTTGAAAAATTACAAATACTGGTTGCTACCACTTTAAAATCTTTATGCATTAATTGCCTTACTTTCCCTAGAATATTCCTACGGACAAATACCCATTACAATAAATTTAAGACGCTAGTACCAACTACATAAGGTTAAAATTCCTTTGACAAAATATTTTTAAAACTTATCGTTACCTTATGTTCTCTTTAGAATAACTATTGTCAATCAATTTTCAACTTTACCCCGTTGTAAATAGAGACGAACAAAATGTCTTCGTGAGACGAAATAGAGATAAAGACTGATATATATTGGGCATTGAGTACAAATACACGTTTTATTGCCGTATCATTAAAAGAGCCGCGTAAACTCGGTCATTATTGTTTCAGGGGCACGCGGAATATGTATGAAGATTTCACTTTCATGGGAAATACACGGACTGTAGATATACGAAATGTTCGTAGATTTTGAGGGAAATCTATCATACAGCACGAATTTCAACAACGTGTTGGATGTATATGGTTAAGGTATTAACGTCGGATTTTATTTAAATCTAAATTTAAGAATAAAATCTGACAATAATAAAATAATAAATTTTATTAACGTCAGATTTTAATTTCACCATAGACAATTTTTAGATTATTGGTAACTGCCAGTGAAACTTTTGATTAAATGTTATGATGATGGTATATGACTAAAGGCTCAAGGACAATGACCAGGTCATATTAGATTTAATTGTGGCTTTGAATAATCATTCCATTGAAGGTTGCTAGCATTGTTGGGAATTTGGACGAAGCGTATTTACTAGTACTCGTATCAGTAATTAATTTTCCTTATAGAGTTCAGTGCCACGTGTTAATTCCACCGCTATACGAGAATAAAAAACATACATTTATAGTTCTGACAGATAATTTACTCTCAATTACTAGTGACAATCTTTACTCTCAATTACAATATACATGTGATATTTTTTTACACTTTATCCACTAAAATGTAGGCAGTCTTTAAGAGCTTGAAGGCGTGTAATCGTGTATGTATTTAATGACACTAAAAGGGAATTCTTGTAGAGTCGTTACAGTACGCCCACAACACAAACAATCGACAATTAAGAAGCGATTAAACTTCTACACGGTCTGTTAA
Organism: Parelbella ahira ahira; assembly: GCA_018244795.1. Taxonomy (NCBI): domain Eukaryota; kingdom Metazoa; phylum Arthropoda; class Insecta; order Lepidoptera; family Hesperiidae; genus Parelbella; species Parelbella ahira. The sequence goes on from DWME01003619.1 coordinate 15,113, forward strand.
CATACTTCCTTCACCGCGAACGAGTAAACGAGAAACTAAAAGTAGTATTAGCGAGCTTTTCCATCACTGCACTGTGATAATCGGGTTTCTTGTCAATATGACAAGGCCAGTCTCTCGTGTTGATAAAGTACCAGCTGGTATACTAAGGAAAGATTAAAGAACATTATGGAGAGTTGCAATGCAACTTTTTCGTTTCGTTCCAGAAAAGTTTTTGTTGTAAAGAGAAGAAATGAAGGTACACACATGATTATATACTTGGTCACTTGTTATATATATATGATAGGTACCTAATAATAACGACATAGAATATAACTATTCGCAGAACTTTCAGTTCGCTTAGCAAACACTCGCTTGTATTCTATGGTGAGACAAGTACTTAAAGCACCTGCTTAAGTCGTTTCTCGAGTAATTGAGCAATAAACAGACTGACAAAGAGGCTGCGAGTCACATTTACATGTCAATTGATAAGGCGCAGGCTTACGTCTCGCGTTATCGTGCTGTGTTGTTTATGCCCGGCTACACATTGTGAGTTGGCTATTGAGTTGAGTCTCTGCGGCGTCTATACTCTATGTTTAATAGTTACCAGTTTCTATGTTTAACAGTCACCACTACATCTCTAGTTATTTTTAATTTAACAATAAAACTGTTTTTTAGAAAGTGTGAATTCGGAAGGATACATTTTAAGGTTACATGACGTTTTTGTTTCGAATTTTTTCTTATGTGTTTTGGAGTGGAAGAAAGCTGGGGATGGGGGAGAAATAAGACGCTGTTGTATAAACGGCAATTTTGAAAAAGATTATTAATTACAAATTATTATGCAATGACAGTAAGTACACACAATAAGACAGAGATTTAAAAACTGGAATATCCGTTCATTTCATCGTTCTTAACTCATTTGCGATATACTGGAGTCTAAATCTATGATCGCCATTAAAATGGGAATATCGAATTATGTCATGGTGACTCAGTTTTAACGTCATTTTGCGTCCCATTCGTCGTATCGCCGACGCGGTCGTTTAGTATGTACACTGTGACGCCGTTTTACATTGCAATAAAATATACACTTCAGTCGTAAAAACTGCGTTTGATTTTTATTATTATTTAATGGATCCGTCGTTAAACGTGACTAACATACATAGATGTGTCCCACAGTGTTACTCAAGAGGTATTTTTATATAATAGTTGGTTACAAGAAGTATCGATTTACGTCTCATTTTCTTACCAATAGATTTTATTCAGTCTTTCGAGCCAATCAAAGCCGAGATGGAATATACATTTAACTTAAAATTGTCTAAAGTCTGATTTGCAAGAAATTACATAATTTTTTGAAAAGATTTCTGATAAATGGAGGGTGTTTCGTTTTTTCTTAATACATTAAGTAAACGGGGATCCGGCAATTTATGAGCGTAATACAAATCGTATAAGCGTGTAAATACATTCCGTTGAACAATAAAGTCGCATTTAATACAATTACTGCGGGGATATATTTGTGTTTATTTTGCGAGCTGGAGTGTTTGACCTGATACGTTTTGTTGTGTGGCTTAGTTTATACGAGGTAGAGATTTTTTCATTGATGTCACTGCTAATGATTATTGTATTTAAAATAATGCTGGTCGTAATTTATATAATTTGCGTAATCGTAGAGTAATTATGCTTTATTAGAGATAACATTTTGAACCGTGTATCCTGGCGTAGTAGATATACGTTTACTGAGGTTCCCTGAGGTTTTATACAAGGCAAACTATCAGCATTTACAAAACTATATTTTTCCATTAATTGTAAACCTGCCCTGGCATTTATTGTAACCTTGGTGCCGTTGACAGAAGACTGTAGGTAGTGGGAAAAATACATAATTACATTTTGATTCACAGACATCGGAGATACTGAGTTATACATTTTTAATTTATTGGAACGCACAGTGATTTGAAGACTTTGATTGAAACAGACAGTGAGTTGAACACATTAATTGAAACACACAGTGAGTTGAAGACTAATCGAAACATGTAGTTAATTTTATACCATCACGCCAGATCCCTTACAGGGCATGCATAGAGAACCCAGCGTCAAGCATCTCTATCCTTATAGACCTCACCTGCCTCGTCTTCTACTTTCTGTGTTAATATGCTGAATGTTATTTATAAGGACGTATGTAAGCTCATTTTGTTGAGCCGCCCGCTGTCTGCCGTCACTTGTACGGTATATAACGGCGCTATAAACGTACATCAATGTTATTTGTGGCAGTCATTCGCAGAGCGAATAATGCGCGATTACTAAGAAACTAAAGTGTAAACGCCGCGATATCCGGAGCGGTGTGCACCCGGATTTATACGCGCCGTTCGTCTGCTTAACGCGTTACGTCTGACAGAGCTGATGGAAGATACGATTGTGTGCTCACGTGTTGGCTTGGGAACAAATCATTTATCTTTATTCATCTACAACTTTGGTTCCCGGTTTTCAAAGAAAGGAATAAAGCTGTGTTACTTATGATGTACAAATTCGAGTAATATTTCCTCCACCCTCCCTTCCCATTTCGCACATGAACTCTTATGGACTCTTATAAAGATTAAATAGGTAGTTCTTATTGGTTTACAACTTTACGAAAGCAACATAACTACCTCTCCTTACAAATAAAACTGATCTTTGTAAAAAGGCTTACTACAAGGTTAATGATTACTTAAATGATAAATATGCTTGGTGTGATGTAACTCCAGCT
>DWME01003620.1:0-17817 GCA_018244795.1 Parelbella ahira ahira
TACTGCAGCTGCTTACGAACATATAATCTTGTCGATTTATTTTAATGTGTATTCAATAAAATCTTTGAATCTTTGAATCTTTGAATAATAAATGTGCATGGTAAACCATATTCAAAAAAATAAATCAACAACTGATTTTCGAAATATAAAGATCTAGATGGAGCCACTTATCCATGTACGATTACGCGTCATAGGTAATATTAAGCAATATTCGTATTATACTTATATAAGTATAGAGTATGTAGAGTATGTGTAGAGTATATACTCTACACATAAGAGCGATTACAAATAGAAAGTTTTTATAGCTACGAATACCTCTCATATTGAGCTCCGCCATAAACAATAGGCACAGCATTATTCTTATATCCATATAAAACTATATCAGTCACAAAATCCAATGATATAGAATCTTCTAGAGCCAAGTAGAAAAAGTAATGCTTTTTTAGCCTCCAAAAACACGGGAACATAGTCTTCTTTCGACATTTCAATGGCCCACAATCACCAAAAATATCTACGGTTAAGTTATATTTTTGTAAATTTCTCCGAAGTACGTTCAAAAGACCTTCTCTGTTACTTCTGCTCTTGCATTCGTCGAGGAAAATCGCCGCCGCTTTCGATTTAGTCACAAGTTGAGATTTCAACGTGATGTCGATGGGTGTCATGTTTTTCAGCCATTGGAAATGTGAGCCCAAATTTTCATAAAGTGCATTGTAAACTGTGATGAACTTGTACTGTACAGTGGAATCAGTTCTGAAAACAACTCTTAAATATTAATTTGGTTATTAACAACTTTTAAATATAGGTACTATTTAACTATAAAACAATCATCTCTTGAGGCCGACTGCATAACGTTTATTATACAATATATTACAAAAAAATATGAAATACAAAACACTCATATAATTTACAGCCATTGATTTACAAATAAAAACGCAAAATACATAAACTTTCTTCATCTTGGAGACATTTGGATAAGCCAAATTCTATAAAATAAGATGAAAACAACATCGTGAAAACAGTTCAAATTCTACATCATATCTTACCTGTAAGTCCAAGTCCAATTAAAGAAGTTGTCGTAAATGGGATTGCAAATAGGATAATTATCCGCAGAATCATTCGCAACAAAGATATACTTCTGGTACACGCCCCTAACATTGGGTAAATCGACATTTCCTTCACTTAAATCTTGAAGATTAAAAAGGATCGCATCAAAATACCTTATATCCCCAAACAAACTTCTATTTGTGGTTATATAACAATTTAAAAAGTTGCATTTATAATCTATAAAATGCTTTTGACCTTTATCTTGTAAACCCGCAATCTTAGGCCACATTAGTATATGCTTCATATCAATTAGAAATCTGTCTATCCTTTTCACTGTTACAGTTTTATATGACCTTTTTACAACTATGTACCCTAGCATCATTAGGTAAAATATATTTATTATAATTCGGAACAATTTTGATGATCTGCTCATTTTATTTCACTTTTCACATCACACTTTCAATGGACCTAATATTTACGGGCACGTCTCAAAATTTAGTTTAGAAAATTATTTAAATTGATGCGACATTAAATATCACTGTAGATAGTCCCCTATAAATGTTATTAGCACTTTCTGTTATAGTTACATTGAAATCACAGTGTCCCTTGTCTAGAGATTTATCCTGCACAACGAAAAGCAATCACCTCTTTTCAAACTGTAAACCACATAATCCACGGCCATGTGTTTCTTCTACAGTTATGATGGCATTCGACGGATAAAGATCCACGATTTCTTCGTATGCTTTGTTTAGAATTGCATTCGGCTCATTGTCTCATTCATACCGAGAATCTGATGTTTTATAAAACTTTCTATCGATACCAATAATCAAATTATTTTTAATTATTCACTTTCATTCCTCGGAAATTCATCATTTGTAATTAAATTTTCATTTTAAGTTTTAATTTAATTACAAGGTAGCTAAATTGAAATTGTGTGTTCAAATATGTAAAACATTAATTAGTACTAGCATTAAAATTGTTTGAATTATTAACTTAACTAATTTTATTAGGTGTCACAGTTACGAAATTTCTGTACTGTTTTCGGATACATATATAATTTCACTAATATCGCCCAGCCCAACCATGACTATAACTCATATTGCCTACTGGAATGTGTCTGACTTGAATCAGAAGTAGCATAAGGCGGAAGAAGATGAGAAATGCAAATCACAAGCGACAAAAACTATTCTTAGAAGTCTAATGGGTGAAGTGAGGCCCGTTATGGAAATCACAAGTGAGTTCTTGCGTATGCAAATTCTGAATAAATGATTTGCTTGGCATGGCAATAAGGAGGTCAGGACCGTGTGTTATATCATATGAGTATAATGTGCTTAACAAATTAAGTTATTACGAGACTTGATTTGGCCATTATTTTTTAATGTGTACCTATGTCCACCGCAATAATCGTAATTACCTTGAGTTTTTCGTCAATTAAGCATTATCAGGAGAATTGCATCTGCTGAATTAAGGGCACATTATCATAGACAAAACGAAGTTCATACTTTTTAATAAATTACTTTTTGTTTACTTTCCGTAAAATAAAGATTTTTCCCTAAACAGCGAGCAGTAGCAGCTGCAGAGCCTGTATTGTGCAAGAGGCTGTAGATACACGCAGTAATTATGTAGGTAATAGCTTAAGGGCAAGCTTTGTTAACTGAAACGAACAATTACGGTAGCGCTGAGATCAGTGTATCGTTTAATTTGTTTGTTTATAAGAAATTTATTTGTTTGGCTTATAATATATTATTGACTGCCTCGCTTATCTAGTGGTTGCAAACGCGACTGCTGAGCGAGAGAGACTAGCTTCAATCCCCGTGTGAGATAATGTTTCAAAACTACAATTCTTGATAGTAGCTCGAAGTCTTGATGTGTGATTGTATTTTTGTGTTGACGTATAACATAACAGATAAACGTAGGAGTGTTACACTCTTCTGCTTACCTGCCTGCCTTTTATATAAAAATCGACAAGGATGAATATGTCTCGAAATATTTTTTAACGGATAACTTGTAGCGGGAAAAATGGTCCAACCATTTTATACGAGTATGAATATTTTTAACATCTTTTCACATGTTTCTTCGCTCATTACAAAAAAGCGATTAAAATTTATTATCAACTTCCATGTATAAGGTACGTTTTGTGGTGAGTCCCTTCAGCAAAAGTTCATGTAAATAAATAAATTTTATACAAATATTTTCATTGATACGCATAAAAATAACAGCTTAAATTTTATTATACTTTGTAATAAAAATATAGCAACACATAAAAGGTTATGTTTACGCGCAAACAAAACATATCTGTATCGAGTTTAATTTGTTATCCGGGAACATAATCCCTACAACGCGTATCGCACCCTATTAGTACATACGTGTGGACAATCGGCGCGAACGGGATTTAAAGTTAAATTAACAAGGGGCCGAAGTGTCGACATTATCCACTGAATACGATGCTTTATCGTACATTTAAATCGGTTAAAATAATTTAAACTTTTAATCCTTGTTTGCTGGAATCCTTGCGTTCTGTGCGCGATTGTATCGCACTTAATTATTCACCGGTTTGTTTTACTTTTAAAGTGTGAAATATTTTGCTGGTGGGGTACTCCATTGTACGGCAAACGGTGTGTTCAGTTCAGCCGCCGTAAACGAATAAACATGTCGCGTTTACGTGTTTTACGTCCGTGTAATTGTTCGTTGAACAGGCTACGGAATGTTCGGCTGGAGATAAAAGGGCGAAGCGTTAATGAACATTAAATTATGATACCATTTATTTTCCAAATCTGAAACCCGGAAAAGATTTTTGTTCGTTTATATCAAGAGTATTCATTATTACCAAGTTTTGTTTCGTTTTGTTTTAATTGTAAAGAAACTAAGTTTTAAAAACTCGTAATGCATTATAAATATATCATCTATATTGAAATAAGAAATTCAACCAAACCTCTCGTTATAGTATCGTGGCACAAAATTAAAAATCCCAGTAACTTGGAACACCGTCAAAGAAAAATCCTTATTCAAAACTATGAAGACGCGAAGAAAGTTGGAAAATATTTAATGAGACAGCTCTTTGCATTGCCATCTACCAGATTTTTACTTTCTACCAAGTTCAGATTGAAAATTAGCTTCTGTGTTTCTCTTCTGTTAGCTTAGACACCTACATAAGCAAGTTCTTTTAAGATGAAAATATTAAAAACGTCATATTTTTGGTTTCCTAAGAATGTCTGAAATAAAGTTTGCTTTGCCCAATATTTTAACTGCGGCATAAATCAAATGCAGCTCACAAATATAAATTTCAGCCGCAAGGCAGCAGACCTCCACTATTAGTACGTGCTTGTGTCCGTGCGTGTGTGCGAATGTGTCCGTGTGCGTCTGTGCATGTGTATGTTTGTAAGTTTATATGATACTAGCTTTCCGCCCGCGGCTTCGCCCGCGTGGAATTTTGTTATATCGCGTGACATGGTACCTTCTACCATTTTTTTCGCAATAAAAAGTATCCTATGTCCTTTCCCAAGTTCAGTTCTATCTTCATATCGAATTTCATCAAAATCGGTTCAGTGGTTTAGGCGTGAAAGCGTAACAGACAGATAGACAGACAGACAGAGTTACTTTCGCATTTATAATATTATAGTAGGGATTATTTACAATGTTGTATTTCTAAATTAAAGAGTGTAGCGGGTCTGGCATAAGTGATAACACATGGAACCATTTTAATTATGTACAACTCAAAATATGTATAAAGGTTGAAAATTACAAGTATTGAAGAAAATTACCAATTTTTTGGGTAAAATTAATACATACTAAATACACACAGTGTTGATAGAAGAGGAAAAAAAATAGAAAAGCGTACATAAAAACGGCACAAGGTATGAACAATTGAGACAAATACAAAAGAACAACGTATGAACAATCGGTAGTGTCATACGTCCTACGCAACAATATGAATGTCCCTTCATACATCCTAGATAATAAATATATTACCAAGAAATTTATGTGTATCAGCTGTGTGACAGAACTACTGAGATAATTTTGTTCCACTAGCACTGTGCCTAAAAGACAACCTCGCACAAAACTAATAGGATTTTTTGTAGCTACTTCTGACATTTATTTCTATCGAACATCTAAGAATGCCATCGAAATAGAACTGGGGAGCCTACTAGTGATAAACCTTAGTAACTGTAACACGAACTAAAAACACGTCCTATAAAGTACCGGTGGGATGACGATCTGCGAAAGGCCGCAGGCAGATGCTGGATGCGACAAGCCGAAGACAAGGCGCGATGGCGCTCGTTGGGGGAGGCCTATGTCCAGCAGTGGACTGAGATAGGCTGATGATGTGTGTGTGTGTGTGAAAGTACCGGTCACTATGTTAGCGTTCGTCGCCTAACCGCTACTTTATTATCGTATGCCGAAAACGGGTGAACGCTATTTCGAACTACAGCACCACTGTTAAATTAGTTTCATAATACTTTCGCGAAGTTCAACATAAATGCACGGACCATTTGTGCGAACATATTTTTATGGTGGCTATTTAAGCGCACAATTTGCTCGTGTAATGCAAATGGCGTACCCATATCAATTTTCATAAAACATGCCATTGTACGGTTGCGTTGTTTATAGAATTAATAACTTATACATATCATTTTAAGACGCGGAATGTGTTTAGTGTATCTGAAGGACCGAATGCAAAACAAGACGATCCACGTGGGAAACAAAGTTAACATAGCTTTAGCAAATTTAAGTGGTAGTGGACTGATAATATTTGTGCCAAAAACGATAACTGTTGGAATAGACGTGTTTTGGAGTAGAGATCATAATATTTTGGCAAACGTAGCGTAGGATTCCATCAAGGGGATTTGCAGATATAGGCAAAGTGACTGGCATTGGTAGGGTATGAAAAACTGAAGAATGAACTTAGTATCGCGGTCGTTACCCAACCAAACAGGTCTCTCGAATGAGAGGCCTATGTCTGGCAGTGGTACGAAAGGGGCCGGTAACGATGATGATATACATATATATTCTGACCCATCGTAGCGTAGGACGCCCTCCAGCTGGAGGTAGAGATCGAGTGACGATATACGCAAAGTAGCTGGCAGTGGCTGGCAGTGGTTGGATGCGAAAAGCTGAAGATCGAGCTCAGTGGCGTGCCATTGGAGAGGCCTATGTCCAGCAGTGGACGGAAGCAGGCTGGTAATGAATGAATTAACCAGAACTCCTGCCTTGCACTCTCAAGAATTATGTAAAAATCCAGAAGAGTACGATGTAAAGTTGCATGCAATTTACTGTAGTTAAGGTAGATTTCAATGATTCGGTAGCTTTTTTCGGATATTAATTGTACACTGATAGTGACACAGGACTGTAATGATTGCACATGTATGTACCTATGTATATAGACACGAGTGTATATACTTTATTAGAGACGCAAAAAGATATTATCTGCCCATGTTAATGGGAGTTACAAAATATAACATCACACCTGTATTTTTCCTAAGGGGTAGGCGAAGTTTCAAGTTTTCAAAATACTAAGCTCGACCCAGGGATAGAACTCAAAACTCCGTTTATCAGCAGTCGCTCTCGAAGCAGTCGCAACCACTCGACCAACGAGGCAGGTTACACCTAATAGAACTACTTATCAACGGTCCGTATGTGCAAGCAACTCTGTAACTCTTATTGTTATATCCAAACAGTCAGTTCTTACTTAATTGTATTCGTGTACCGAAGGAATAAATCTCGAGTAACTTAGAGGGTGACAATATACATACCTACACGAGCGGTATATCGAAGCTTAAATAACTCGCCCCTCTTTTCATTTCTTATTTCGTCCAATTATTGGGATTGCTCATGAAGGCGTGGAATCAAAGAAATAATTTCGTAGAAAATATTCTAAGGGTTTCCCCTCACCTGGTGACTATGCATCGATTTATGATACTTTCGTAGAGTACAAAAACACTGAAGCCGAGCAGACCTCATTAGCGTGCCATAATTGATAAAAAAGAAGTTATTTTATTTCTATATTAAAAATATACCAGAGGCCTTTCAAATTAATTTGGCGAGCGAGCTGTTGTTAGGGAAAATAAACAAAAGGAAATCGTAATTTTCATTCGCTACGCAATCGAACATTTGCTTGCTACTATAACAATAAGGAACGGCCTTACAATCACGCATAACAGGCACAGTACGTAGCTACACATACATATACACTGATACAACACAAAAGTAATTTCGGTATTTCAATATAAAATATTAACTTGTATCAAATTAATATCTCCGATTATTTTCTATGATCTTCTTTGTTGTACACATTTTGTAACTTCATTATTCTCCATTCATATAATTAAAATTTGTGCTTCTTTTGATTATTTTCCTTTTGATAATGTACATGAATATAATCAAATGCGTTGGCATCACCATAATTGCTTAATTTTTGACTTGAGTCATATTTGCTAAATTTGCGACCAACCAAACAATTCACTAATTTACGGGTGATAAGATCAGTGAACTCTGTCGGTAAAATCAGTGCAATAAAATGACTGCACCGTTCATCCACTGGTTGCAAGCGCGACTGCCGATCGGGAGGTCCTGGGTTCAAATTTCGGATCAGGTACTATTGGATTTTTCTAATTTAGAATTTTCTAGTCACTACTAGTCTACGAGTAGTCACTACGAGTCACTACTCGGAGTCTGGAATTGCGCCCGGTGTATGGCAATAGGCTCACCCCCTCTTCCATGGGACTTAAACGTAACTGGTGAAACGTGGGGGTGTACTACACTTCCCTACCTACCAATTCGGGGATTACTGGCGTGATATTTATTCTACGTTTGTCGATAAGTCAGGTTCATGCACAATTTGACGGTTGGCCTGATTATAAAATATCAAGAGAGAGAGCTTAAAGATTGAGAAATTCCAACTGACTGCGTAGGTATCACGCAATAACCACAAATAATAAGTAATACGAGTGTACTGATTTCTAATATATTTAATATAACTATTCATACATATAGTATAGTAATAAACATTAGGCCGGTGCAAACTAATATTGACAAATTGTTCTAGAACATTCGAGAAATACAGATATGTCCACGCTCATTAAACTCAAACGGATATTTTACGATGATTAATTCCAGCCCTCCTCTTAATTGCTTCCTTTAATCAATTGTAAAGATGTTTTGTAATGGAGTAAGGGAATACTGTAATGGGTTGTTTATTTAACCCGTCAAGTTGGCATAAACATTTTCATCAAAATAAACGCTCCCACCATCCGTATCGATGTCCAAATAACACGGATCAACAAGCTATTATCGGTTTATGTTACCTGTTTAGCGACTGATAGACAATAACAATCTCGGCCACGTGTAAGTTGGCCTCGTTTGTTACTAACGCTATGAACTATATTGTTTATCGTAATTAATAATATTAATAATAATTAATCTTTGTAAATGATTCAAATACTAAAACTCTTTATATATAGATATAACGATAAATTGAAGTGAGAAGCATTTCAATAGTTTATTCTCGCCGTACTATAACATGCAATATAGCTGTGCCTTTATCGACTGTTTTTCCAAAACATTATTACATTTCGATAGTTATACGTACATTGTATTATTCCTGTATTTACTTCTTTTATTTAACGTAAAATAATGTTAGCAACGCGGTCACATAATTATAACTTAACATAACATCAAGACTGTTATCCCTGAAGGGGTAGGCAGAGGAATATAGTACATTCCCACGTTTCACCAGTGACGTTTGCGTCCCATAGAATGTGGAGGTGATGAGCCTATAGCCATAAACCGAATCAGACTCCGAGTCACTACTAGAAATTCAAAATTATAATAGAAAAATCAAGTAGTACCCAACCTGGGATTTGAACCTCTCGATCGGCAGTTGCGTTTACAACCTCTCGACCAACGAGGCAGTAAATGTTACGTTACAATAAATGTAACATTACATTCAAAAGTATAATAAAACACGCATAAATGATTTTATAACAATATGCCTCATCTGTTAAAACGTGATTTACACACGTTGGTACGTGATATACACACATTAATACGTGATTTACACACAATACGTAAACGTACATTTTGTGTGATACGCAGAAGGGAATCCCAGTGCGCCTCGACCTGAGCGTGAAGAGAGTGTGTCAATGAACAAAGCGAGCGCGTCGTACAGTCTCTGGAACCGAGCACATTTACTAGCATTAACCAATGTATACACATATGTACTCATGAGTGGTATCATGAAATGCGCACGTACGTATTATACACGTTTAGTTTAACCGGTACGCAAAGATCACGTAGAGTACCGAGTGCTTTCCTAAAGATTTTTTTTCTCAGTCTATGGCACGTGTACTTATGGGTGCGTAAAACCGACGAAAGCGTTAATACTAAAATGCATGTGTGCCTTTCGACGGAATAAATGTCTGAAATAAAACAAAAATTACATTAAAATATAATGTAACTAACAAACACATGTTATGTACATTCATATTCACAGATAGAGAAAATCTTGTTACTCGAAGAAATACACAGAATATTCTCAACAAGCCTTTTAAAAGATTGAGAATTTCACCGTTCCAACTGTAATACAGTAAAGATAATTGAATTAAACATCTCTAATAGAATAAGAGAAGCACTTAGCTAATTGCTTTTAGCTGCCAATTAACATTATCTTTATGAATTCCCAAATGTACTTATTTTCTGCTCTGACCTTTCTCATCTCGATGAGGTAGCGGAACGTAGCTGGATATATTGTAGGTCTTTATTCATAGGTATAGTCTTTTACATAATTCATTTAGATTACTGATGTAAAACAGTCTTAAACATACAGTCTTACGAACATTCGTGAGCATGTTAACAACTGGGAATCGAAATAAAAGCATAAGCTCTCCGTGGGTTGTACAATTACTGTACTCATTTGAAGCTAAGACCGGTGGTCGCCATACAGCTGGTACTCAAACATAATCTATACAAATAAATAAAATGGGAGCGTCTGTTTGTAATATTAAAATAACCGCATTTTATTAAATGCATATGTACATATGTATAGGTACACAGTACATATACCAAAATAACATTTTTTACTATTTTTGTCTATCTGTCTGTTTGTTCCGGCTAATCTCTGGAACACCTGGACCAATTTTAACAGGACTTTCACTGGCAGATAGCTGATGTAGTAAGGAGTAACTTATTCTACTTTCATTTTAGAATTACAAAATAAAGTATTGTTGCAATGTCCAATACCGCGTAAATAAGTAAAAACAGCGAACTAAACAATTACTTTTTTGTTAAAAATCACGCCGACGAAATAATATATAATCATTGCTATTACTCATCATATAACAAATACTATACTATTGTACGTCTTTCTAGTTTTATATTGGGACCGATATGACACCATTATTTAATTCAATCGTGCGCTTAACACGAAGTAATCACGTTAGATTATTTTGAATAGTAATCACAATAGATTAATTTTACTTAATAGTAACATTGATATTATGATTGTAAATTGTATATTAATGATAAAACTTCACTTACAATGGTCACGTGGCTCACGTTCACTATAAAATTTACACCCAGTTTTAAAATATGTATAAAACAGTAGAGCAATTCCCAACTTATTTTTGTCAATATTTTTGAAGCGTTTGTTACGCAAGTCATAAAAAGAGACTTTAGATTTTGCTCACGTATCAATGTACACAGATTAAAAATGCAATAACCGTATCCGATGTGACCTGATTTTTCTCACACGTACACATATGACATTACGTACTAGACGCGCTATTTGTGTCATGTACGAATAGGTACGTTATGCGTTGTGAGGTAATTCATAGCAATAACCGCACTCTAGTGATTCAACAACAAAATGAAGCTGAATGGATCAAACCGACGACCGGCGTGATGGTGCTGATGATTATAGTCTTCGACAAGTTGTTTATTTCTAATTATTATCACTAGTGGCCCAGTAGCGATCGAATTTCGATCGTAAATCATAAAAACATCAGTCTGAGCGTTGTCTAGGTTCTGATGTCAAAGACTACGCTTACATAAATCTTTTCTCTATGCTACTCTACCGGTTAAGAATTAACCCTCTCATTCCGGCGGTCCTGCATTTAAATTCATGGTGCGCTTCTCTTTATAAAAAGTGCGTTTTAAGTTTAAATATCACTTGCTAACGGTGACGGAAAACATCGTGAGGAAACCTGCACACCTTAAAGTTATTAAAAAAAAATCTAAGGTGTTCGAACCAGCACGCACTTGGTCAGCGTGGCAGACTATGGCCTTAACCCTCTCGATATGAGAGGAGACCGATATTCCAACAGAGGAATGATAAATGGGTCGATTATTATTTTTTATGTTATTTATATCATCCTTCTTCCTCTACTATCCTTATTCTTTGCTCTTACAGACCTAGCGTGTTTAAAATAAAGCCATGGCGGCTTAAAGTACCTACCTATATACAAACAGTTATTTACGAAACTCTAAATAACCACTAGCCCTTTAATAGGGACCGTCCTTTGTACAGTCCGTTTCATCTACAATTCTCCTTTAATTCGACTACAGCCGCAAATTTCCGTACCAAGGGTATCCGACGTGGCAACTTTGAGCGATGACATCTGTCTGTATGGGAACCTCGGTGTAAGCCTGTACTAGGCAAACTTAGGCCATTCCCACACGAAGACGTCATTACGAATCTGACATAGCTGTCTGCGTAAACCATGCCTAATATTCCTAGGCATAAGTGCTCCATGTTAGGACGCAAACACCAATTGCTAGCCGATCACATGATAAAAAAATATTACATTCTAACCCATTGCCAAAAACATGTTTTTCAAAACATCAATCAGCAATTTTAGAAGAGCTAAAGCCATTTTTAAGTTTTAGATTTGCAATTAAATGATTACATAAAATGCCGAATAATTCCACTGTAAATTTTAATAGGAATCGATTAGAAAAAAAAGATTTAACATTATCTCTTTTCAAAACGGTCACTAAATTGTAACACGAATCGATTGTAAAAATAATTTCAAAATCACTGTTTTACAAACCACTAACCCAGGACTCTCTTTATTTACGCTTTTTTGTCTAATACCATCTCAAAGAGGTAGCCTTAAGACCTTTCTAATAAGGACTCTCAAAGCAATTGATTAGATTACAGGGTTTAGTACAATTGAGTTTGCCCGACCACTGAATCCTCGCGGCCCTTAAAGGAGGTACTCCATTTCCACAAATCTCCATCAATTGACGTAAGCTGAAACCCTTCAAACAACGACGACAAGGATGGTAAAGGCTTGATTTTTAATGCTACATTTAAATAAAGTAAGTAAATTCAATGGCGACAAAATAGTCGAAAAGTAAGTCAATCTTTTTTTATTCATGTGATCAAATCGATATGAGCATCTGTTAAACCTTGCTTTCTTAAAGTAATTTTAGTAAAGGTTGTAGAAATACTATAGAAAATGGGAACACCGTTTGGATAATCAGTCTAAAAAGTTAATGGCGATATAATAAAATGACAAATAATTATGATTTCCTAACATTTCCACTTTAAAATTTATGTAGTTTATTTAATATTTTATCATTCATAAAGGATGCATTAACATTATCTGTCTTTATTAAGATATATAGGTACCCTTAACACTTGATAAGCTCAACATTTTTTAAAAGGGGTCACGAATGTTTCTGGAACCTTCATCGCCAATGTTAGCAGTGAATCACATGCATAGTTATGTATGTACATACATATGTATGTATGAAAAGTAATATGTTTGCTTTATACAAAAATAAGACATTTTCTGCATAATGGATTGTGTAGATTTTAGCTTTCATAAGTGAAATTTTTTTTATCACGGGCATTATAGAGCTATTAGGCCCTCTTAAATTGTCATTTTGACGTAGCCTATCTAAACGACCAACCTATATTGGTAAGTATAAGATAGAACGCTAGAAGATATCGATAGAACATTTGTAATATCACGTCTTTCTAGTGTCCATCGTGGTTCTTTATTCGCTCCATTATTTGGATATGGGTGTCATCTCAAAATGAGAACGGTTAGGATCATAGTTGGTCACATTTAGTTAGTGCCCAGGTGCGGATTAAACATTTTAGCGAACATTACGGAGAACTTTACTCCTCGGTTTCCTCGCGATGTTTTTCTTTACTTTCATAGTTAGTCTTATGATAGAAATGCTTATAAATCTCTGAAGTCAGAGATACATAGCTTTGTTTGAATTTCAGGCCCCTGGAGTGGCGGAGCAAAAACTAAAAGACTATGCTTTTTATTGCACATCAATTTGTTAAGCGCATTTTTAATATTACTACTAATTTATTTCAACTCATCGAGGTCCCATTGCTGGACACGACCGGTGTCTTGCCCAATGATAAAAGTAGTCTCAAGCATGCTTCAATTTAACTAGACGGAGACAAATATCTAGCCGTGATGGTAACTGAGAGGTCAAACCTAGATGGCTTAACAACTTCTAGAGGGACTTTAAGAAAATTAAGTTACACAAATCGATGCTTCCTAGATAGATTATGTAAGAATTTTTTCATATCAACCGAGAAGAAGCATATACCAAATAATTTTATATACGTGGTTACCAGCGACCAGCGTGGCTTGAATTTCCCTGTACATACTTTATGTTAGCGAATTTGTATGTCGTAAAGTGCATGAAAAGCATGCCTTGAAGTTGTAAAAATGCAAAAGAAAACTAAATCTAACTTAGGGTGGAAAGATTTACGTTTGTCGAAGGAAATAGCTTGAGAACACGTTTTTACGAAAAATTGCAGTTATGTACGAGTATTTAGTTGACTTCAACAAATGAAAGTTTCTGTATTTTTTTTTCTTAGCACTTTTTTTTACGTGACGGTTGTCGTGAGTCAGATGTAATTTATTAACGTTGTAATTTAAGTCTGGATCAACAATTCCGTTATACTCTACCTGTTTCTACATATTTCGGCGTACATGTTCCTCAGTAACTGGGCAACAAAATATTTTTAGTCATCAAAATTTATCATCAAAATCAAATCAAAAATATCTCGAGGAGTAGTTGAAGGAAACCAGCATCAACCAAATCATACTGGACTACCAAGGCGACGACTGCTGCAAGGATTTTACGAGTCGTCGATACGAATTTATCGTATTAGAAGAACAGAAAAGACTCCGTTTTGGCAGCTGTCAAACATTTTAAAATATTCTTGCAATGAGTACGTCATCCATCACAGTTGTCTGGCACATAGAATAAGATTAGTGGCTTACATCGCTTTAAGCGAGATTAGCGCACGAGGGAAGGGATCCCAGTGTTGCGGTGGACGTCATTATGACTGGCTTAGCTGAAGGGTTTAATTGTTGGCGGCATCAGTAATTTACAAAATACTCCCACATTCAAGTAAATAACTTTTCATCACTCGTAAGTAGATGTTATATGCCCTTACAACTAAATAAGTTAGTCCTAAATAATCTAAAATAACATACAATATTTGATTTCCTTGTTAGTGGGTTGTTTGCAAGCGCAACTACTGATTGAGAGGTCCTGGGTTCAAATCCCGGGTCTATAGCGTTACTCAAGCTTAGATTTTATAGTAGAAATTTCTGACAATGGTGCGGAGTCTGGGTCTGTGCCCTGTGTATGGCAATAGGCCTATTCCATTGTGGGACATAAACGTAACTGGCGAAACGTGATGTTACGTGTATATTATAATAATGTCCTTGTCTTTTTTATCTATCCTACATTAAAAAATACTTAAAGTAATGTCCTTTTTTTCTCTGTAAGCATATTACTCAAAAATATTTTTCATTGTGTGTTTTCGCGCTATTTCAAAGCGATTAAACTTATCAGTGCAAGACTTTTGTTTTGAAGTTATTTGAAGACTCTTTTAGCCTTTTTTTGTCGTTCGCCTTTCTTTTTGACCTCATTACTTTATAAAAGTGTCTTGGGACAAGTTACACTATGTTATTCACCCTACATTAGGCAGACTGTACTATACTAACGTAACATCGCGCCCGTGATCCCCGAAGGGGTAGGCAGAGGAGTGTAGTACACTTCCACGTTTCACCAGTTACGTTTAAGTCCCATGGAATAGGTGACGAGTCTATTGCCATACACCGGGCACAATTCCAGACTCCGAATCACTACTAGAAATTCTAAATTAGAAAAATCCAATAACACCCGACCCGGGATTTGAACCCAGGACCTCCCGATCAGCAATCGCGCTTGCAACCGCTCGACCGACGAGGCAGTCATTATATACATATATACATACACACTTATTTTTTGGTATGTGTGACAATGTGTTTACTGTTTACTGATGTGACGTGTTTACTGAATTTGGCCACAACATGTTACTATAAAAGGTAGTGCAACGAAATTGTTCATAGAGCAATGGAGACAAACAAGGGAGGGGGGTAGAAATGTATATGCTACGAAATATTACAACTATTTAATTTAGATATTCACATAATTACGTTGGTATACAGATCAGATTAAATCTAGAAAGTTTTAAAAATTGCAGTAAAGTTTCAAAAGATCTATGTATAACGGTTTGTGTTTATTTGTCCAAGACCAGATATTCCAAGAGATATATCAACCCTCGATATTAAAGTAATAACTACAAGGGTATCTAACACAAATCTTTATTTTTATGCTCATGAAATTAAAATCTACAATTTAATATATTTTCCTCCTTTAACCTGCAAATATTTGATAGGTTCATGGTTGTGTTCAGTGGAAGCCAGGAGGATCTCGTCATCCTTGCTTATGTGTATATGGGCCTTGCACCCCTTGGCCAACAGACTCGAGCAACTGTATCTGGAGCCCATCTGCCTGATTCTCCCACTTTTGTAGAAGGAGTATCCGTTGAACATTAGGAGTCTGTTGCCGCGAGCCGTCTCTATGTATGTGGCTAGAAGGCGAAAGGTATTATACTATATCAATATAATTATCAATATTTGGTTTAAATTTTTTTTATCTACATATTTTTTGTTTTATATTTTAAATTCAGGGTAAATAGTTTAAGTTGCATCGCTTCAAGTGACAATCTGAACTATCCTACTTATCATAATAGGTAGTACGTTCCCACTTACAGGAAAACTTTTTTGGGATGTTATTGAACGAGTTACAAAACTATGAAATCCCCCAACACTAGGCATATAAAAAGGGCAAATTGGCGGGAGAGGGTGTTAAAAGAAAACGAGATGTTTCGAAACGATTTTATTATATCATTTACATAAACTGAATTCATTACAATCCATTTGCATTTTGTTTGATAAAAATATTTTATTAACCTATCAAACGACTTTTAATTTGCGTGTTACATACAACCTTCAGTAAAATGACTTTAATCTAATATCGTCTGAGAGTAATGAACATAAAAGAAGGGTGGACAAGTCTGAAAAAACAGAGATATTTGCCACTCAGTACTCTGCCTCTCCTGCCTGTCCTGTATGGGCCTTAGCGTAATGACATAAAAATATTTTATGTCTAATATTTTGATTACGAGTCTGATGGATTAAAAACTTTACTTCCCAAAAGAACGGAAAATTTTTGAGTGCTACTGTTCAACTTGATGTACTGTCCATTTTTCAATCTGGAATATATTGGGCGTGGATGGTTGTGGCCAAACTCCATGTTCAGTATGACGTCATCCTTCGAAACGTGCACGTAGGCCTTGCAACCATCCCTCCACGTGCTAGAACAAGAGTACCGGGAACCACCTTCCCGGATTGCTGTGGCCCTGCAGTAGGTATAGTCCTGGTACAGGAGAAGGCGTGCCCCCCTTGTCGTTGTAATGTACCTGGCTAAAAATAAAATTGCTGTGAATCGTACCAACATTTGAGGATGGTGGAATCTTAAGGTTTCCGGTAAACAATATTTGATAGGTAATCTACACAAAGGACGCTGACGCTCCGTGTCAGATACTGAGATGTTGTGCTCTTTAATTGATGATATTATCTAGATAATTCGAATATCTGAATTAGTGATTTGTTTTATAAAGCACCCTAAATCGAAATCTATCACTACACAGAACAACAAAAGTATGGAATTGTTGCTAACCATTAATTTAACGCATTTTCATAACATTCAAGGTCCAGAAATGTTCTCTCATTAATATAATTCATGTTAATATTAATACATATGTCACGTTTCTACGCTGGTGAAACGATTTTATTAACATTTTCTAGGCAGACAACACGAACTCCGGGATCACAGTTTTTCAAAATATTTTTTATATTTAAAACCCTTCAACGGATATAAATGACAAGACATTTATATCATGCATCACTTTGTATTTAAAAAAGGTGTGACAATTATGTTTAATATTCAAAATGTGTTGATAATATCGCAATAATATTGTCCTTGACATTGAAACAATTAAAAACAACAACAAACAACATTCGGAGTCTTTTACAAGTTACTGGAACAATTATTATTTAAGGAAAGTATTGTTAACACTTATTTTAATTTTTAACATAACTTTTGTATACTAAACAAATTATATTATTTCAATGATAAAAGTAAAAAATTATGACTGTGACGTTTTAATGACTTAAAAATGTACATAGCAATAATCGAAAGGGACCTTTTTATTTACAAACTGCTTACTTATTTATACAGATTTTATAATGAAAAAAAATTAGGTCTTTTTTTAAAATAATATACATGATATACTTACATATACAAAAGTGACATGCAATAAATATACAAAAGAGAATTGACCTCAAATTCAATGCACCCCAGTTCCTCGCACACAGCACAGGCCGATCATGTGCACTATTCAGC
>DWME01003621.1:0-17817 GCA_018244795.1 Parelbella ahira ahira
AATGACCAAACATGACTTTCATTGAGTGTATGTATATACCTTATAATGAATAAAAGAATTTGAATTTGAATTTGAATAAGGTTAGACATATTTTGGCATTTGGTACTCTCTGCCTACCTCCCAAAGATCCTGTAAAAATAAAATTCATAATAATGACCTCTGTGTACCATTAGAATTACCTAGTTTGCATCCTTGAATGATTTTGTGTACACTGATTGAAATTGTGGTCTGTTGATATTCAATGTAAATTCGTCCGGCCGAAGGTTTTCTCCTTTGAGTTCGAACAGAGTTGCGTCGTTCTTGTTGCCTGTCTCATACAGCATTTATTGAGAAATTGCAATAGCTTTTAAGTTTTAATATCATGCAGTAATTATATTCGAACATAAAATTTTAGGATATTTAGAAATTATGTAGTTTCGAACGCGAATATGTGGTTATTAAATATGTTAGGATTTAAAACCTTGTAAATATCTTTCGCAATGTATTATACACTATATATTTTAAAAAGTAGAGACTTACGGGACGTGGAATTGTTCATATATTCTCGTGGAAAATTCGTGTCCGTGTATACATATGCATATAAGATGTTTCGATGCTCTCTCTGCACATCTCCAATGCTTGTCAGGTCATTATTCAGTTTGTATAACGCAATACATTTACGCGGAAGATGTATGTGTTGCTGGTTATTGCTTTAAAGTATGTGTAACTTTGCATTGCTGTGAAATATTTTTTCTTACCTACTATAAAAAGCTAATGGAAGTTCAACTTTACAATTCTGTTATAAATAGAGAATGTAAAAGCGCATTTGATCATTACATGTAAATAATGTATTACTAAGTAATATTAAGTTTTTCCGCCCATTTATATGATCAATGTTTGTTAAGTGGCTGCCGTCGTCCGCAGATCGTAAGCTAGGATGAACATGTACTAACACCGAAGATCTGGGATTGATTATATAACTAGCGGGTGATTACCGATAGCTTAGTCCTTTTTAAACCAGAGACAATACAGCCGTTGTAGTCATCTCAGCACGAACAGCCCACCTCCTTCTACTGATTTTTCCTTCGAACAATCTGACCATGGACAAAAGGTCCCATAACCATGATTGCAAAGCCATTCCAACCCCTTTTGTTTAACTCCAGTTGTTGTTCATGGCTCTGTATTTACGATTAGAGGGGAGCTTGGAGCACACCGAGCTGCTTCAGAACAATTTGATAGAACCAACCCGTTAATGAGATATAGTTATCTGAGTGTATTTGGTACATTCTACTATGTATTATTATAGGTAAAAATGTGCTCAGAAATAATAGATAGGTGCGATCGTATGTTAATAATTCCGTATACAATTAAAAACTAGTCAGTCTCCGCCACTGTTCACGATATAGATTAGATCTCGAGATAGACTCCGCTGTAGGTACATTACAATTCGAGGCGCCATAACTCGGCTATCCGTCGCCTGCAAATTCCGTTTAATCGCAGATCTAATGATGATTGAGGCGTCGCCCGAAGGTGGCGCCACCGCCATATCATGGACATCGCGCAAACATCAGAATGCTAATTGATATTTGTCTGTCGGTAGATGTTGTAACCGATTAAGCTTCCATT
Source organism: Parelbella ahira ahira (assembly GCA_018244795.1). Lineage (NCBI taxonomy): Eukaryota > Metazoa > Arthropoda > Insecta > Lepidoptera > Hesperiidae > Parelbella > Parelbella ahira. The sequence continues at coordinate 1,606 of DWME01003621.1, forward strand.
AGGTATTTGCTATCTCTTTTAATTCATCTTGTCTACTAGTTTCGAACTCGGAACAAATAATATGTCGAACGCTTTCGTATAGAGTGTTTAATTTTTGCAGTTTAATTTATCATCGCTGATGCGAGTATTCGGAGTTTTTACACGGTTCATGTTTTTTAAGTTTTTATTATAATTCATGTGTGGTACATTTTCTTTTTCATAGAAGTGAGAAGCAATCATGCTAACCGTATTGGTACCAAACGTATTCAATAATGTAACTATACCATCGTTAGGTAAATGATTTCATTTATTATTGTTCGGCAAGCGCTGTACGGTTTTCTGGCGAGAATAAATCAATAGACGTGGGCTTCATGTAATGAGACTGAGCTCGGAAACGCTCAAAAGTTTTCTCATTAAATGTCATGTCATCCATTGTCACTGTGCAAAACCGACAACACCGAGTTTGGCCACCTTTTGTGTTCTTTTCTATTCAGACGCGGTAGAGAATACCTACTGTTTTAGAAAAGACATTTCTCTCACATGTCTATTTGTACTGTGTTATTAAACTTGACATAAGTATATCTCGATATAACACTGAACCATGCCCTTATTGTGTCTGCGTTAGTTGCCAACCACTCCACACACGTAATTGTATTTACGACTGTCCCAGAACTCTACTTTCTACACAAAACAATACTATAATATTTTATGTACAGCATGCACCGCCGCGAACGTACAATAGATATGCGAACGCGCTCCGAAGACCTTTCGCGTTCTATGTAATTGCGCTTCTGTTTGCAATTTTATTTCATTTTAAAATATAAGACCTCGCTGGAGCTATTGGAAAAACCTTTATATTAATGATTGGGCCCACATTATTTTTCATATACTATTTGAATATGCATAATATGATAATAATATTTTTTGTATACTTTGGAACAACTAGCACACGACTATCTGATCCAAATGTAAGCAGAGACTGTACCAAGTTAATCAAACAGCTGATAAATATACATATGTGTTATATGTTTCGAAATACATAAGTGTACTTAAATAGATCGTTTTACACCGAGAAACAAATAATATTTCTTTTTATTACACAAATGTTAGGAATTGAAACCTCCTATTTACATGCATTTGCTAAACTTGAATCTTTTCAATTTAAATCAAGTTTTTCCAAAATCCGTTCAGCGATTGAGCCGTGAAAAGCGTTGGACGCTGAGAGTAAGTTTCAAATTCATAGCACAAGTATAGGCACACGCTGTATAACAAGACGTGCTTTGTAAGCGCGATGTAACGTGGTATAACAATAACTTTTATTAGCTGGCGTTCTTGGCACCTAGCCTTTTCAATATATTCGTTGATTACTCCTAAGGAGAAAGAACAATATTCAGGAGGAAACTGCTCGCTTTCTTATTGGAAAATCGCCAATATCTCCTATTTCACGACGTCTATAGATATTGTATTCGCTATAATCGTTATCTGTGAGGAGTCGAGAATCTAAATGTATTGGACTCTAGACGGTAATTTCTGTACGTCAGTTCGCGGCTATACTTATACATATCATATATATTATTTATTGTTATTTGCAAGAAGAATTATACCGGCTACGGGATGTTTACAAATGTGTCTTAGTCTTGAGACAAAAATGCTGCACTTACTTCTTTATTTCAAAATGATGTCTGACTATTAGTTATATTTTAAGTCACACGGTAAAAAAATTAACGACTACTTTATCAAATAAAGACACTGATTTACGTTATCTCGCAAAATAAATGCGCCTTTTAAAGAAAGCAAGGGCACAAAATAACCGTAGCAACGCTTACAGCAAATTGTTACTGATAGCCTTTGGTAGCAACTGCGCTATAATTGTAAATGAAATATAGCCAAATATAAATATGTACATTTACATTACATTTGATATTGTTTTAGAACTACAAACACCACTTGGCTATTGGCGTTATTACTGAGTGCTCTTTGATTAAATATTGTGCTTTGAATATTGTTTATGCAAAAACATTCCTCCCTTAGATTCCCGTTTTTCTATTCAAATGCTCCCATAGAAATGTTTTTATGTTGTTCATAAAGAAGCCGCGGTTTAACTAAGCGGCTGTGATAAAAAATACAAGTACTATTTTTTGTATAACGCGCTAAAGTAATATTAATGTTTGAGCCTCTTGATGTTTGTATTATGTTTTGTATCAAAGTAATGTAATATGAAATTGTATTTAAAATATAAGTGGATATTGCGGTATCTCCTTGATCTTGTTCATTTGTTTTCATACAAAACGTAGTCATTTTTTTAAATACAAAATCAAACAAACAAACAAAGTAAGAAACAACGTAAATCAACTCATCGACTGTAAATCAGAGTTAATGATAATTAATAATGCGTGTGTGATATTCATGTTCTCGCGTCACGATGAATTAAACATCCATCGTTACAATTTTTCTAAGACGAAGTTGAACTGCTAAAATAAATTTACTGCTCAGCTTAATGTAACCAACTAGGCAACTGTACCGCTTTCTGTCGCTTTAATTCACTTTCTTCGAGATCGCTTTTCGTGTGTGTCGTTCCTATTACGCACTCGAAACGCTTTTCTATTGTTTGTTGGCTTTCAATCTTTCGCGCACAACACACACGGCGTTCCTCGTACGTATATATGAACATTATAGCGATGTGTATTATTTTTGGGTTAAGTTAGTTCTCGTAAAGTGAAAAATTATTTGAATACCTCGACGGTGAGATTGGGAAAGTCGCTAAGCGTGCAACTTGATAAACGTTATCTAACATCAGTTGTTCGAAGATATTGCACCTATACTGTATCATGAAGGCGGGGAAGCTATTGATGTTGGTTCACGTGTAAATATTGCCACGTGCATGTGTGCGTGCATAATATGTGTCGGTTGGATCTTAACATGTTTATGTGTGCGTACGTAATATGTGTCGGTTGAATGTGTCTTTTATGCTAAAGAGTATAGCACTATCCTTTGGCTTATGGTCGCATCGTGTTTCATTAAATTTTTCTTTAAAAGTAAATGCTATAATTTGTTAGTGAAGGTCTGACGTTGTGGCAATCGTTTTAAATGGTTGCAAACAAAAAAGACAAAAGTGAATACGAAGATTATACTAAAATTATTTTCAGGTCACTTTATTTTTATATTTACGTTGCCTATTCAGTGGTCCAAGGTATAAAAAGCCTAAAATTTTACTTAATGTGCCATTGTGTAATCAAGTATTCAGGGCTCACAGCAATCATAGTTAATGACTATCTCAGGACTTGAGGGGAACGCTGGAGAAATTTGAAAAAAAGGCGAAAATGACAAGTTAAAAATTGTGTCAGACGGTCTAATGAGAATAGCGAATGATCAGCTGCGGGAAAGATTACTCTGGGGAATTTAATGATAAAAATATATTCTTTCTTAAAAGTTTCGTAATTTCCCCTAACTCTTACTCTATATACAAAACTTACATTTGTTATTTTTAGTCCAAGTTTTAAAGCCACGGTAGTGTTATTATTAATCAGGGTTTTTGTTTATTAAAATTTGTTCATATTGATTCTGTCATTGTGGAGCAAGTAACCAGTCTGCTGATGACTTCTTGTTACAGATTCTTGGTCTGACTTATTCATAGGTCATCATTCTATTTAATTATATCTGCCAATACTATGTTCTTCACTACTCGTTGATATTTTTGTGCTTCGCGCGCACCATGAACTCAAATCCTGAATAGTGACAGTGCGAAGTGCTCTCTCGCGTATCTCGGATTGCGGTTGTAGAAGTATCGATTTTAGAAAAAAATTGTTAGTTGAAAATGTAGAACGGTAGTCCTAAAGGAATATCCGCATTGCAACTTTATATTATAACTTCAGGCCGAGTTGTAGTCGTTACTTTGTGCTTCATAATTTAATTGAACATTGGAACGTATTCGTAATAAACGTATCGATGATAACGGTGCTGATATTTTTTTTTAATTTGACATTAAAATGTTGGCGAACCGTGTCGAGTCGTTAAAAAATGTATCGTTAAAAAATCTATGAAACGGCGCGACATAAACGTTGGCTTCGGAGAAATGTGATATTATGACGACCTTAGGCCGGTTGTTTACACGATAGATTATTCTCGGAACACGTTGGCCGGTTGTTTTCATATGGCGTGCTTGATCTCCTATCTCGATACAACTACGGAGGTAAAGGAATATCGTTTATATGCATTTACATACGTTTACTCAAGCAATTTTAATGTCAGCTTTGAACTGCCAAGTACGAAATATATACATAAGGCTATGATTTTGATTCAAAATATACGAATGTGGTTACAATTAATTCGACTTAGTTTTCACACGAAGACATGGAGTGTCACTTAGGAAGGACTGTTAGAATAAGCTATATACATACGAGTATGTACGTGTGAGCCAAAACAAATTACTGGTATTTTTTTAAACGGTATAATATGTACTAGAAGAGTATCTTGTACATATTACGATTATACAAACCATACTTGCATAGGTACGTGCATTTGCAAACTAGACTAACAATAGTGTGTTTCCTGTTCGAATAGAATAGTGAAACTTCGAGGTCGCATACAAATTGTTAAATTTTTACGCGATATTTTAGGTCACCAGGTCGCAATGAATAACTACGTGTTAAATACCAAAGTATGTCCGTATGATCAGGAATTAGAAAAATTCGAAGAGTACTCCGCAATCTAATCATGGGAAAATCTGATTAAAAGAGCGAGAAGGTTGTTACGGAAACTCAAAAGCGAATGTACTCAATGCGATTTGTATTGGTCTTGTGTTTGAGTACGCTTTACTCGACACGTTTCCTATACCTGATAAAAAGCCGCCACGATAGAAAAAACGTAACACCACGCCTGTAATCTCCGAACGGGTAAGCAGACGAGTGCAGTACACTCCTACTTTTCACCAATTACATTTACGTCCCACAATGGAAGGCGCCACGACAGAACTCTTTAATAACTGGATGCGAGCTGTTCAATATTGGACTCTTTGGTTTTAGCTGGTTCGTTGCTTTCTTATTTGGAACGGTCTCCAGTAACTGACGTGGCGCCGGATGGTCTGAGGAAAAATATTAATGTTTTGAAACAAAAGAAGTATATTGGCTTCGGTTTCGACCAACTTACACAACTGAATGTCATACTCATTATCGATGTGATTGAAAAGTTGCTTCGTCTAATGAATCGTGAAATTTATTATTTGGTAGTGACGCGTTCTAATACCCTGTGAACTTGCGGTGTTGATGACTAAATAGAGTAATTTGGCTTTGTATAATTTAAAACTTAACTATTGCTGCAATTTTTATATATAATCAATTCTATTTTATTGTTATATTTATTTTATATTCTGTGGGGTATATCTTTGCTCGCAATAGATAATTTAAGTGGTGGATGACGTCTATCCTTTCATACTGCGCGTCGAGCTCAGTCTCTGCGGCAATACTTTATTGGATCATTTCCAAGGAAAACTCAATTATGGAGGAACAATGTACGGGAATAATGCGGAGTAGCCTTCTGGAATAATGTGTGGAAGCCTTCTAATCGTTCTAATGGAGTAAGGTTTGCTTCAGTGATACTCGTATTCTATTTCGACCGTGCTATTGATTGTAAGAAGTAAAGTTATCAAGGGTTTCGTTTTTGACTTTTAATAATCTTGTTATAGTCGGTGATTTATTAAAATATTAAAAATCCCCAAATAATACATATCGAAACGAATGTAATATACTCGTATGTAATTCGTAATAAACAAGATTTGAGATTGTTTGATAATAAAGTACTGTTCGAAACACTTAAATCTATGGCTGTACTTAAATTTAGTACTATACTTGACAAGTTAAAAAAATTCTAGGTCGACGTTAAACGGATGCCAAAGATAAGATATATTCTCAAAGAATCTCGGGCGCAAATATTGTCAAAGCACATAGATAGACACTGGACCCAAGAAAAATCATTATTATTGTTATTCTTCTTATTGATGTATTTTAAGTACGTATATTATTAACAGGGATATCGAAGTGGTTTGAAATTCAGCTTCTGGTTCCAGAGTCCTGAGTTCAAATCCTGGCGCGCTTTAAAATTAAATGTGCGTTTTAAGATTAAATATCGCTTAATGTTGTTAAGGTGAAAGCAAACATCATCAGAAAACCTGCGCACGTTAAAAAACTGTTCTCTAAGGCGTGTAAAGTCTGTCTACACACACTTGGCCAGCGTGGCAGACTATGACCTTGACCCCCTCATTTTTCACGTATCGAACCGAGTAACGATAAAAGGTCCGGAAAAACAGTGCAGATAAACCGATAAATGACATGACCCGAATGCATCGACAATAAGCACAATCGTTTCTATAAAATTCACTTTAATACATATCGAACTCAAACGTTATCTGCCTCGAAACTTCCCACGGATTTCGTATTTACTGATCGAATAATAAAATTCGTATTAAAACCCCCCAATCCGAGTGGAATTAGATGAAACACGTTGCTCCTGTGCAAAGCTCGCGGAAAATGAAAATTCATTCGGACCCAATTATCTTTGTTTGCGAGGCATCCGAATTTAATTCTGATTTGGTTATTTTCGAACTGTTCTATTTATATTTCCGGGGAACGTCGGAATTGTTATGTGGGTACACACTGACCGGTCAGTGATACAATGCATAATATAAGTGAATTTTAATAATTTGCCTTTTTATTGGTAGTAGTTAAACATTTAACTGCCCAATAGCAATGGGTATTGTTATGCTAATGAAGCCGTGGAATTGATAAAGCTGTTACTGACGTTTGTTTTTTTACATTAAAAAAAGGAAAAGTTTTTTTATATATAAAATAATTTGTATTATTCATTCTTTATGAAATGCGAATTCATTGCTCTGAATAAATCATTCATCTCACGGATCCCATTTTTATATGATTAATGCAGTTTTTATAACTGGCGGCCGAAATAATGTATTAAGAGAAATGATATGTTTTTAAAATATGAAGTGATTTGTATAGTGTGTACACGCCGTAAAATTATGATTGTATTGGAGCTCATGACCATTGTACACAGACCGGCCGAATTTAGTTCAACTTTTGTTCTCACATTAAAACGCTTTTCGAGCATCGATTGATGTTCATGTTGGGATAATTTATTTGGTTAATTATATATGAATTACCTATTCCAGGGGACTTAAACGTAACTGGTGAAAGGGGGAGTGTACTACACTCCTCTGCCTACCCCTTCGGGGATTACAGGCGTTATGTTACGTTTTTTTGTTATATGAGTATATGAATTAATGCTTATTGGAGAATAATGTGCCAATTATGATTTGCAATTAATAAATGTGACACTATTATATAACTGTGTACCTACTGTTTAAGGATTGTTTAATAAAATATGCCGTCAGAATAAAATTAAGATTATGAAATGACTAACTGCCGTCCGCTCGTTTTGCTGGGCTTAAGTAATGAAGTTGGATAAATTATTTTCGTAATGACTTCAATTACTTTTACAATTTCGGTGCTCTCGGATAAATTTTTAATGAGAATTTGCCGCTCTTCAGCCTTGGGCCCATGTTTTTTAAAAAGAAACTGTTGTTAGTAGAAACAGAATCGTTTCTTTAATAAATTACTTATGACCTTCATCAAAGTTTTAACTATTACGCTGTATAGTTTTTTTCTAAATCTGTTCAGCTGTTTTATAATATAATAGTTGTAGACAGACATACAGAAGACTACATGTATAATACTAACTACTGCGTAAGCATGACATAACATACCACTTGATGCTACTTAGAACTCAACTAAAATTAAATTGTGCAATATTGACTTTTGTATTTTGTTGTGTGTCTAGAAACCTCTTAATATGTATAATACCAACTTTTAAGAAAGAAAGCATATGTTTTGTCTTTAAATTTTAATGTATAATTTTAATATACTGGACGCTATAATATGTATTAACTATCATGATGTTTTTCTACAGGTATTACTGGTCCATGAAGCGTCGAAGGGCAGTTTTTCTCGTGTTTTCGACCTCGAGGCCGGTGATGAAACGGAACCAGGGACGCCGAGAACGTCACCTTACGAGAGCCGGTTTCCCATCAACATTGGCATCACTGGCTACGTTGCTACCACCGGCGAGGTACGTAGAAAATCAGTTTCAGGCATAACAATTTATGACAAAAAGAGGACGGGTCAGACCACCGGTTATGACAATAATGTGTTTGATCTACGATGTATCTTTTTTACTGTGGATGAAACTACTATTTTAATCCAGTTCATTGATACTCCTGGCATGCGCGTACTGACGCCTTTATCACAGTTGAAGAAATAATCCTTTTTGGATTCGTTTTCGTCTCAACTGCATCATGCTTTTCGTAGGTATACGAAGTATTCTTGTCGGTATGAATGTGCATGATGGTTGTATGAGAAGTATTTATAGCTTCATACATTATATTGTGTGTAGTTTTTGGAATTGAAATTAAAACAAGTTTAGTATGTTCTCTTAATGACTACTGATGACATATATTGATATTGTTTTACACACAAAATAGATGCGACGAATGTGTGCCACAGATGAGTGACAAATGTGTTGTGTGTCACACGAATCTATCGAACGTCTCTTCTCTCTAATTCACTCAGCAACATCTCCCTACATAATCTACGTATGTGTTTATAGTGAGATTTTGGATAAGCCAATAAGAAAGCAACGCATAGCTTTTTTCATTAATATCCCAACTGTATCGGCATTTTGTTCATAAAAAAAAAACATTTTATGTCATTCTCCACACCGATGTTCTATGTATAATGCTTTGGAAAAGAGAACCAATATTACAATTTTGCGCGGCCATTACAAATATATCGTCGTAATTACCGATATTAATGACTTATACTGACGGCGCGCATGAAAAACGAAGTCAATTTTTGTGTCGCATATATTATACATCGAATACACGTATTATCGAATTGTCATTGTCGATGGGCGCTTAATTTTTGTCGCAATTTTTTTAAATGTTACGAGGCCGTGGCGTTCGTGAACTTTAAAACGTAACAACCTATTTTATACAATGGTGTGAGTGTATTTCGTTTTGTTCTTCAAAAGTTCGTGCCAAGCACATTAAATGGCTGAAATACGACATTTAATCTTATATTTATATCTACTCATAATCCGAGGTTTTGATATATTTTCCAAATGGACAGTCTTAGATGAGTTATTTATGTAATTTTCCTGCGCAATTATTTAAATGACAGTGAAAAAATAGGGATGCGGAATAACTGGTGCGCGTAAAACTGTAACGTCAGTGTAAAAAATACAAAACACATTTTTAAATGATTTAATGTGTGCTTTAAAAAGGCGCTGCAACGCCTTTTTAAAGGCGTTTCCGCGCCTTTTTAATGGAAATCTGTGCTGAATGATTCTCTAACGCAATATATGGAGTTGTATGAATATTCGTTTAGGAGCGCACATTTTAAAGGTTTATCAGGTATTTCCAGTAAAAGCGTATTTTATTGACAGTGAAAAGTAGGATGGACAGTTAACAAGTTTCATTTTATATCCAAACACATCTTAATGTATACAAAAATCAGAACATCCCACATTGTAATTTATTTAATTCGGTATAATTATAAAAAAATAAACAATATTTAATTTGCATCCACAGACGGTGAACATACCAGATGCGTACGCGGACCCCCGGTTCGACCCCTCAGTGGACGAGGGTGCCGGCTTCAAACATAACACAATCCTCTGCATGGCCATCAAGAACTCCGACGGTCAGATCATCGGTGTTATTCAGGTGCGATTTTTAATATTTTTATTTCGACCTTTTTGTAATTCAACTTTTGTAATATGGATCTCCTCTCATAATGAGAGAGTTAAGGCAATTATTCTGCTACGTTGGAAGAGTGCGAGTTGGCAGACTTCACACACCTTAGATTTTTTTTTGTTAATTCTAAAATGTGCAAGTTTCGTCACGATGTTTTCCTTCATCGTTAGCATATTATATTTAAACTTATAAACATTATCTTATTATGTAATTCGACATACAATATTGTATCAGGAACTAGTTTATATTCTTCTCACGGCGTCTGTCGACACATTGTTAGGCTTCTTTGTTAAATGTGCAAGGCTAGATGTTGTACAAAGATTCCAACAGGCTTTTTTTGGTTGGACGTATTAACGTTATATTAATAACACGTGTGATTTTGACTAATTCAAATGTATTTCCTTATTTTATATAGGTATACGAATGATGTAATCCCTTCTAAACATAAAAATATATCCTTTTTTAAACATGAAAAATCCCGTACTTTTTCCAACGGTAAAACGCTTTAGTATCGATTCGTTGGTACTGACATTTTTAAGAAAAGCCACAACATGTATTGTACTAGCGTACACATTGATATTTCAATATTATGTATTACAAGGCCAGAACGAAGCCGAGGAGTACCGCAGTAACCAGCACCCTTTTGTCTGTGACGCCTTACTCGTACCTATATACGTTGTTGGAAAGTTTTTAAAACGTCCTCTTGTCACGGAAGTGGCTTGAGTGGGTTTCGATGTCTCAGCGCACCGAACAATGGCAACTTTCAAATACATTTTTTGGCCATCGCCACTATAAACTCGAAATTGTATTATTATCCCTTTCATCATCATCAACCCTTTTATCGTTCTGCCTTTGGAAACGGGTTTCCTCTCACGGTGAGGTTCGAGGCCATAGTCTGCCATCTTGGTACAGTGCAGCTTGGCAGTTTATACTTCTCAATGAACATTATGGTCAACTCCAATATGTGTATGTTTCTTCACGATATTTAACTTTACCGTTACACCAGATGATAATTCACATTTTTGTGTAATGGTGTGGATCAGGATTTGAACCCGGTACCTTCGGAGATAAAGGATGAATTCGATTCCACTAGACGTTCACTCATATGGATTATTATGCCTTTTAAATTACGAAATTCATGTACAACCATAATTGTTTTGAATACATAATATTTTATTAGTGTAATGTTATATAAGTAGGTACCATACAATACAAAACAGCTTATTAACACTGCTATATAATCACACTGCAGTACAGCCATCTCTAGTGACCCGTAACAAAGGATATCTCAGGTGTATTGACAGTGTATGTCACAGCACGTTTCAGTTACGCCCTACCTTTGTGTTTACCGCGCGGGGCATATTCGATAAATTCCTTGTCGGCGTCACACGGGAAGTTTTAAAGGAATTTTTAATAACACATTTTTTTTAAATTCATGCAAAAGTCTCTGTACCAGTGAACGTAGGTAGTAAGAAACAAAGTTTGGGTGGATGAAATTAATAAAAAATTCAAAGAGGGACGTTGCGAGGGAGTATAGTGTGTTCCGTGTAGCGCATTGCGGGCGCGTGTATGCGACAACGGAAGTCGATTAACTGTTTAATGTAGAGTTTTTTGTACAGTATAAATACGATTATTTACGAAACATTTTAATATAAAATAAATAAAGTTGTTAATTGTTTTAATGTAATAATGTCAATTTATTTTAATGCTCCAAAATATATTTTTATTATGGCACATAAAACGAATTGCCGTGTAACTTTTATTAACTATAATTATTTGAATATTATGCACTCCACATTATAGTTTTAATTGAGGTATTACATATAGGTATCCTAAATAGAAATACTAAAAACTATGAACATAACAATAAACAATAATCCAATATAACGTCGTATAAATGAGCAATAATTAATTAATTATTAAATATGGAGCATCGCGTTGTGGTCAAATGTCCGGGAGAACAAATGGATCCGACTACGTGTAAACGCTGCCGTAAAGCGAAATACCGTAACTGTTCGGGCGTGACTATTGTATTTTGAGTACAGTGTGCAATTAGATTTAGATTTAGACTTTTGGGTAACTCCAGCCTTAAAAAATATACCTTTTTTAAATATGCCCAGCAAATAGGCAGACGGGCCACTTGCTGGTAAGTGGTCACCGTAATGACATTCTTGTTCAAAACAGGTGGCTAAATTCCTCATTCACATAACTGCGACCAGGAATCGAACTCGCACTACTACGTGACCTACATAGGTACTATCGTAACACATTTGAAGGAGTAATACCAAATGTGTTTTATTTGCATTTATTTTCAAGCCGTATACATAATATTATACTACTTTAGTTCAGTTGAGAAGCGTTTTTATGCAGAAGCCTCTTATAATCTTCAACGACTATTATTTATCATTGATTGGATGACTCACCAGAAACGCAGCTAAACGTCAATTAGTTTAAATATACCTAAGAAATCTTAATATCGTACTGTATAGCAATGCGCAATACGCTGATACTTAATACTTAATGAGCGCTTGAACGTTTATAACAATTATCGCTATTGTCAAATTAGTCGAAATAGTTCCAGCTGAATATAAATGCTGCAATTCACGTGTAAACACCGCTGTACAACGAAACGCACACCGTGTGTACGTGACCCTGTTCACCAAAGCGCGATTGTACCAGCGCTAACTGTTCTTTCTGGCTTCACAGTTGGCAAGGATTTTGCTTTGTTCTATTAAATTTGGCGAAGAATTTCTACAATTGCTCGTGGTGTACGATGCGCAATACGATCTTCGTGGTTTTTTTTTTGGTATATTAAATTTTAGTGTTTCCTCGTTTTAAACGTAGGTACATTTATATGCATATTTTATTTGCACGTGATACACTAAAATGGAATAAGTGCTTTAACTACCTACATATTTGACTATGTAGTGCGTGTCGTATACATATATACCCATTCATTCGTACATATCTGATGATTTCAAATGTCATTCTTCAGCGGATAGATACGTCTAATTTTTACGAAAGCATTTATGGTGTAAATATTAAAGAAATTAAACATATGGATGTTGAGTAATATTTGCAGATTTCAGTATCGAATAGAGTGACTATCATAATATAAACTACATATAAATAAATGCACTATCACGCCTGTAATCCCCGAAAGGGTAGGCAATTATATATACTAGTACATTTGTAGAAATACATACATGAGATAAACAAGTGAAAAAGTCAATCATAAAGACATCAACTAACTGCGTTTAAATGTACATAATATCTTAAATCGTTATCATTCCATTGCGTTTCTTCAGTTCATTCATAAACACTTGCCGAGAACCTTATAAAATAACTCGACCGTTCATAGCATTGGCGAAGATAAATCATAATAAATGCAAAACAACATTGAAATGAATATTACTTACTTTCTTAATCTGGTAAATGGCTTTCTGAGAACCAGAATTACTTCTTACGTACATTTTATATTTACTCAATAATCTGTTTAATACAATTGACGTTTCTGTTTCATTTTACTAGTAACGTAACTTTATACCTATGTTGGTTGAAGTGATAAATAAAGGTTGTTGTTAAACTGTATTTAACTATAAAATAAAGTCGGACAATTACTCTGTCGATTGCACGTGGATGTGCCACTTGCGTTTCCCACGCGGTACAGATTTAATTTGCAGTTAAAATAGTAAAACAAAAACTGATTATTTTTGTGAATATAGTGTGTCGTTAAACATATTCAAAAATGTTACGTAACAACATGCCTGTAATCGCCGATGGGGTAAGTGAAGGGGTGTAGTACACCCCCACGTTTCACCTGTTACGTTTAAGTCCCATAGAATAGGCGGGGAGCCTATTGCCATACACCGGGCACAGATCCAGACTCCGAGTCGCTACTAGAAATTTTGAATTAGAATAATTCAATAGTACCCGACCCGAAATTTGAATCCAAGACTTCCCGATCGGCAGTCGCACTTGACCCGTTCGGCCAACGAAGCAGTGAGAAACGGCGAGAAACGTGGGAGCGTACTACACTCCTCTGCCTACTCCTTCGGGGATTACAGGAGCGATGTTACGTTAATTATCAATTTGTTCAAGATATTACCTAATTGGGATAAACACTTGACAATTTATAAACTAAAACGAAATAACAAACAAGGATTGTCAAGTTTTAGAATTAATCCTTGGAAAGCGTGACGATTTTTTTTTAAACTGAGCACATTTGTTCATAGTTTTGCGCAATGCGACGAGTATTTTAACTTCCACCGAGCCAAATAAAAATTTATACCAGGATGTACGTACGAGTTGTCGCGCGATCCTGCCTGTTCAGAATTTTTTTGGAGCGTTGCACGTTCGCTATATCTAAATTTTTATCGGCCACTAACTTTGAAATAATAAAAAAAATCTTGTAATAGAAATGTACGAATTTTGTGTAATAGTGGCTTTAATACATTAATGTTCTTACATGGCTTTATTTACATTAATGTTTATTGTAATTTTTACTTACCACTATTTTTCTGGAACCACATCTAATTATCTTTTTATAGGAGAAATGCATTTTATGACTTTCTCTGATGTTTAACCTATCCGATTACTAAAGTATGAAAATCTGTGAAGCATTCGAGCCGAAAAGAAACATGAAAAGTAAACGATACACTTTGCAATTTGATCTAAGTACCGAATTTAACCGTCCTGGGACGCGCCCTTGCTGTCTCCGGCCGTGAACTCCGTCTTGCATATAATTTTCTTTCTTATTTTACATTCTAAAACTTTACTGCTACTTATATTCATCAAAGTAACTTATTTTTATTTAGATTGATATTTTTGGTTAACACTCGAATTACATTTTTATTTTTCCCATAAAAACCATTTTAGAGCTTCAGTCATAAAAGCTAGATATTATAGTACAGGGAGGTTTTTTAGAGGTATTTTAAACTGTATCGTTGCTTTTAAAAAACAAAATGTTGTGTACATTCATTTCAAAACTGTTTAGTCAGCGGACGCGCTGAAGAAGCAAATCAGTTAATATTAGCGTAGTTATAGTGATTTTGTAATATTAAAATTATAATATTAAAACGAACAAAATAATTTTATTTTTTATCTATTCCAGCTCGTAAACAAATTTGACGGCCTGCTGTTCACTAAAAACGACGAGAATTTCGTTGAAGCGTTCGCGATATTCTGCGGAATGGGCATCCACAACACGCACATGTATGAAAAGGCGATCACGGCGATGGCGAAGCAGAGTGTTACGCTTGATGTGAGTTTTATTTTTCGCTATCTTGTATGATAAGTATAGTATAATCATCATCATCAGGCCACTCCCATCCACTACTGGACATAAGCCTCTCCAATAGCACGTCACTGAGCTCGATCTTAGCTACACATTTCCTCTAGAGGCGAATATTTTTGGAATTCTATGATGGTATCTTCGGAGTAGTAAACCATGCCCATTTGTAAGCATCATAAGTTTTTAATGTGTTTAAAAGAAACTTAAGATATTAAAGCAGTGAATTATATATGTATGTACGTGCATAGACTCAGAAGTAAGTTTCCAGTTGTTGTAGATATATACATAGGTACATATAATTTGTATATTAAATTATATGCAACACATAATTAAATGTTAAATTAAGTTAGTTCTTTTTGCACCGGTTCATTTTGCTGACATGCTAAATAAAATAGATTTATCGATTTTTAAATTATCTAAGTCCTTGCCTAATTGAGTATGTTGCATTGCATTGTCAATAGGTACAATGCCTTAACTGAATTATCTTATAAAAATTTTGGAATTATTTAAAATAAATAATGAATCCAATTACAATCAATAAAGTAAAAGAATTCACATTACGAAAAGTACTAGACAAACGGTAGGAACTTTCTCGAAGAAAACTCTATGTTAGGAATTCATTTTATTGTTCCTTCAATTATAAGTTTTAAAAGCGTTATATGTATAGAGTTATGTGGTTTAATGTGTGTGCTTATTTAAGCTGTGTCAAGTATAGTGCTCGATAAAGTAATAGTAACAATGATTTATTGACCAAAACATATTAAATTTCCAGTGGAGCCCTGGCCCCTAGAAAAGCGTGAGCTCTGACCTGGTCTTCCCTATTTAGTGTGTTACAATTTTTAGATTAGTCCTTGACATATTTGTTCTTCTTTATTGTTATTTTGAATACATACATATATAATTATATTTGATATATTTCGTGTTTGTTTTTCAGGTGCTAAGTTACCATGCGTCCGCTTCGATAGACGACGCGCAGCGCCTACGGGTAACTTTTCCTTGTTATTATCATTACTATTTATTACTCAATTGGTTGAAACAAAATTTTGTGTTATCTTTCATCTGTTACTTTCCTCTCTTAAAATTTGATTGAATAAACAGTACGTAGCTGGTCTCTTCTCTAAAC
>DWME01003622.1:0-17817 GCA_018244795.1 Parelbella ahira ahira
GGAGAAAAATGATACAAAATGATGCTGTAGTAGTGTAGTAGTTGATAATTACGTTGCGCAGTCTGGTCTATTTATTTCTAATTTTTGCCTTGCCACGATCGATTTGACTATCGATCGCGATCGACCGGTTGGCCACCCCTGTTATATATCATATAATGGCTTTAGGACGTTCATCGTGAAAGAAGATCAATATCCAGCCTTGAAACAACAAAAGGATCCATGATGATTTAATAATTTGCCCCCAGTCTATTGTTTCAATATATGTACCATAAATCTTGGCATAGCCATCGAAGCAAGAGTAAAAAATTACGTTTATAAATGAGGACAAAAGAGGCCCAAAAAGTTATTTCTGGAGAGCCGGCAGTCACCACTTAGCATCAAACGGTATGTCCCCTATTTGCTAGTTTTACGAATATGTGAGAAATTTTAATTAATATATTGCAGCTTGAAGAATTAAATATCAGTAGTGAGAAAAATCTAACCTCTTTAGTAGAGTTATCAGACAACGTATAGTCGTCTTCGTCGAGGTCTTCCAGCACAGCGATGTCGGAGTTGTTGTTGACTGAAAGGAGGGAGGCGAGGGACTGCATGTCTTCATCTCTAAAAATCAAAGGTATCAAAAGTAACACTTTGGAAAATGCAATGGGACTTTAACAAGTTCGACTTGCAGACTCTAAAAAGATTGGAAGCTGTTATATAAGGATACTGCTAAACCTTTCGACACTTGATCAAACAAATCCGTGTTGACCAATTTTGCTAAACAAATTCATAGATGCTATGGAGAGATACTGCATGTTTGAAGACTTCATGAACTTAGCCTACACACTTGACGCGTATATAAATCACATGATACTCACGTAGCTTGTCCTTCTCTGAGTAGAACACAGTGGAGAGTGAGCTGAAGCTTGGCAGTCTTAACCTTCCGGGACAGCGGGTCCAGCGTCAGTTTGAGCGATCTCTGCGCGGGCGCGAGGGAGGCGTGGCGACGGAGGTTCACGGCACAAGCCGCTAGGCGGCGTCGTTTACCGGCGGGGGAGACCTTGCACATAAATAAATTTATCTTAAGCATATATTCCGAAGAATTTATGTTCTCTTTGCAGTAACAAAATAGCTGTGAGAGAAAAAATGCTATAATTACATTCACTAATGTTACCATTTAAAGCGGTACACAAATTGATCACACAACCACTTACTTGCCTTGCACACTGACTGTACTAAAACTGTTTCGCAGTTTCGATGCAGTTATGTCAACCGCTTAAAAAATGACAACATACTGCAATTTTGCAGCTGGCTTGCAGTTTTAATTCAATCCGTGGATAGACACTGCGCACTACATCTAAGTACATTTTAGTTATACCTAGTAAGTCCACTCTTGTTTCTCTTATTCTCTCTCTTTCAATGTTTGAAATATTCCAATTCCAAACCTCGTGATGAAAACACAGCTTACATCTTCTAGGACAAACGTCCAATCCTTGTCCTCCAGCTCGTTGGTGCGCGCGTCCCGGAACAGCGTCACTGCTACCGTTTGGTTTTCCGGCACCGCAAATATCACCGCGCCTCTACGTTAACAACATTTTATTGGAATTACAGGATCAATCAATTAGACCACTCGTATATAACAGAATATTTAATATGACAGTTAAGTAGTGTTTAGCATATTGTTATAATTATTCGCCGTTTTGACAAGTGCGCAATAGAGATACACGCCAATGAATAGGAATGAATATACTTAAGTATGTTATGTTATGGCGGAAATAGTGTATGTCTGTCAGTGTTTGTGTTTATGTTGTCATGATCAAGCTATTGAATCGATTATGATGAATTTTCAATTCTAATGAAGAACAGTGCGTGCACATTGATAAATGTACCTTGTGGTTATTTCCCTCTCAGTAAAAAAGGTAATATTCCTTCATATGAAAAAGGAGGTAATTTATAACAAAATTTTCATTTGAAACTAGTTTTACAGTAATGAAATTATACAAACAAAACTTTCATTCAAAAATACCGTTGTTCTACATTTCATTTGCAAGCAGCGACGCTAACAGTAAGGAGATAAGGTGAGAATATTGTAATGTTATGGATCTTACTTCAATGGGTCCTTGAGTGACGGCTCCCATTCCAGGGGCTCGGTGACGACGCGCCGCGACCGGCGAGTCCACACGATACTCAGCTTATTCGGTTTCCTTCAACACGTACATATGTATGAGAATAGTGATGAATGTAGAAGAAGCATGTCAAGTTCGTTAAGTTAGAGATACTTGTCACTCGGGGCTCTTTACACACTCCGTAAGGGACCTGGTGTGATGGTATATTAGTAATATCCGATATCAAAACAAGCTGAAGTATTAATCTTCCAAAGACCGATATATAAGTCAATCAGTTAATGCATTTATCGTTAGTTAGTCCGTGGGGGCGTGTCCCCGACCTCTACGGAATCGGACATCGGGCTGACCTTTCGGCCGGGCGTGAACTGGGCTAATGCGGGGATTAAACTGCCACGTTAACGAGATTAACCAATGTACACATCTATGCGTTACGTATCGCTTGCTGTATGTCACACTTAACTTTCTTAATCGAAATATCCAGTAAGGGATGCCCACTACTATGCCTACCCTATAACGGATCTGGCGAGGAGATATGCATATGCGAACTATTTAGTAGTAGAACGGTGTAGGGACTAGAGGCACGGCCACGGTTCTATGCTGGGACGTTTAACCTAAACCGTGAAACCTGGGAGTGTATCACACTCCTGTGCCAAAAAGTGTTCAAAAGGCACGCTGATACCCTGGAAAAGATTACGTTTTACTTGGCATTTGTACCACACTAACAAACCCTCGATGGCCTTCCTCTGCTCTAACAGGAGCAATAGCCAGCCGCGCATTGAAAGCCTTCTTTTAGACTCTTGCAACAAGCAGAAGACACCGTAACTCATATATGAATAGTAAGTCTAAGGCGACACCGTAACAGATCAAATCCCGGTGTCTTTTATCAGTACCAACAAATCGATACAAGGAGACTCTGTCCGTCCAATTCGAATGACCTCAAGTCGCGTTATCTGGGCCAGCTTCGCTTTTTATAACCTACCTGACAGCAGACAGCGTGAATAATATGTATGTACGTTCGTATACGAACTGTTAGACTGTTCTGTTACCTTGTGTCTGTAAAGTTAACTCGACTACGCTGCTTTAGTGCAGACTGAATACACTAGTTGGTGCCAAAACATATCGCAAATGCTTAAACAGATATATTAAATAAAAGCATATAAAGTTGACTGGCCCGTTTGTACATTGGTTAATGATCGTGACTGATGAGCCAGGGGTCGGCGGGTCGATTCCCAACCAGAATAATATTTGTGTGATGAGCAAAAGTATTTGTTCTTTGTTGGGTGCAAAAATATCCATATAAGTCTATAGTTATGTATGTAGTTTAACAGCCGTCTGGTTACCAAAACACATCTTGATCCTTATCTTGGGGTCAGGTGGCCGTGTTTGGAGATGTCCCAAAATACTATTATTAAAATATAACATGTCAAGTAAATGGTGAATTACCATTTGGGCGTGACTTCCACATCGATGCGGTGATAGGACGCCGTGTACTGGAACTTGGCGGCGCGCTTGTTCACGCGCTGGAGACGCTTCCACACTGACGCCATCGTGCACTACACTAGAACATTTAGGAGGTGCGTAAAAATATATTTCCCGACTGATTTATAGTGACAGGGTGTAGACATGTACAATTTGAAGTTGGTTTTATGAAACAGCCTCTAAGAAGAGGATACCGCCTTATAAACAAAATGTGTTGAAAAACAGAATTATCGCAATTATACATATCTTGCCCTGAAATATCATCGACTTAATATATCAACGATCGATCCCGCAAAACTACGCCCGAAACAATAGCTAGTTATCGTGTATATGGGCCACAATTTGAATTCATACAAAACAGCAATATACAACTGCAACATACATATATTACAATCGTAACTAGAAATCACCCACATTAATAAGTTCACAGTCGAACATTATACCTAAAACCTGCAGCCGCTATATAGTATTTTCTGGAACCTCCACTAGGCATCGAAGCAAGCAAGCGACATCTCGAATTCCGCAGCCGAAGCCACAGAGAAGCAGTCGCTAATGCGTCTAAAACCTCGTACGCATTTTTTACATCAATTTTACATCAAATCACCGTCGGAAATATACATCACCGAACTACGACATCAGAATAGTTGAAGAAACCTTTAATAATATATTTTATTTATATTTACGGTTCAAATATCATTAATGTTGCGATTAAATTTATATATTTATTGTTCAACGCTAATTACCTACAATTGTTGCCGTGTATTTGTAATATATATGTATATATTTCCTTGATACCATCAGTTATACAATAAAATATTGAAACAAGTACAACTGCATGTGGCCGTAATATTTAGAAACTTAAATTTTTAGTAGGCACTTACTCCTAATTTTTACCGTTCATCACAATATAGACAATTACGCAGCAGCCTGCTTTTTAATGTATACTTAAACAAATTAATAAAAAAGAAAATACATGTAATAATTGTATGTACTAATATTACTTCGTTTTAATGGATCCAATTTTCATATTGGACAGAGCGTAATAGAATCGTCTGTGTTAAAATCACCAGCTCGTCGCATGAATATTATACCCATGTTGAGAATCGAATCCACAACTCCTAATCCAGCAGTCTGAGTCACTAACCATTGAGCCAACAGAACGGTCGGACGATTGACTATACGCAAAGTATCCTCCGTACTCTCACACGAAATATTTTTTTTTTGTCCATTTAGCATCATCAAATCGACTCACTCTCTGATGCCTCGGGTAGGTCATGTCACAGTAATATTATTTGAATTTCTGCTGTATACATATGTATACGAGATAAAAATGTTATAATGAGAACATGAAATCAGACACTATTTATAATTTACACAAATAAACGACGCAATATCGAAAGACTTATGTTACGAGGAAAATGTAACACAACAGTAAATAATATACCTACATGTTAATATACGTATTTCAGCTGAATTTTTATCGGTCCGATGGTTAGTGAACGTTTTTTCTCCGCTGGAGGTTATGAACTAGATTAATATTCAACACAAATAAATACGTTACGAATACGACAATTTTTTGTCTGGATGTAAAATTATCTTCAAAAGTCTGTTTTTAAAAACTGTGTATGTTTATGAAGATAGTAATGAAAGTACAAGAAGCGCGCCAAGTCCGTAAGGATACATGAAATTTGCACTCGGTTTTCTCTACCTCATAAAGAACCGAACATGATCGAGAAATAGTATTAATTATAACGTTAATAACAAAGCTCATGTTTAACTTACACGACAGGATGCTCTGGCCGGCGATTATCTGCGCCTGCGCATTATCAGCCCTCGACGCTCCTGTAACGGAAGTTTTCGCGTTGGTTACACAGATAACAGCAGAGCGGGCCACATATGGGCCTTTGACGCCGCGTCGATAATGAAAAATACCCTGTCATTTTCATAAATAACTGGTGACAGTATGTTGATTATGATTCTGTGGTTACATCCAATAAGGGACTCTGATTTGGTTAAAGGTTATCTACATACTATTCAAGGCATATTAGCGGTGTTTAGACATAGGGTAATGACCCTGACTCAGACTTGTATGGTCGTTTCCTTATCGAGTTTTTATTCAAATAAATATTTGATAAAATATGATGTATGTATAAACAAATTAAATGTGTCAGGGCGGCCACCATATCTTACTACACAGTTTCCATCAGGAGTTTTTGATTATTTTTTTATAATTTAAAAATTAAGCACAAAAATACAAGATATAAGTAGAATAATAAGTTGTCATAGAGTACCATAAACTAATATATTATTAGGTTTAGTTGGATAAGCTTGAACTTTTACAAGACAGTGTGATGGGTACTTACTTAGCCTGCACAATTGCATTCGTCCACATCTACATATGTATGTGGTAGACCAAAGGTGTGTAGGAATGTCTTAGAAGCCATTTCACACAAACAACTCAAATATATCAATTCCGCTCAATTGACATATCTTAATAGATTATTTTTAGTTGGACATGCACACAGCAGCACAATTATAAATGAAGATATTAATAGATGACAAACTATTGATTGGTTGTTATAGATAATTATACATGATAATAGACAATTATTAGTCTGCTCGTTGATTATATTAAGAGTGAAATCATTGTATTTAAGGAGTTGCAAATTGTAAGTGATTGCAATATAAACACATTTCACTTTTGGATGGGTATATGTTAGTGATGAAGTAGAACAGAAATGAGTAGTTGTTAGTACTGATAAATACTATTGTTGGCTGTCTTAGAATCTTAAAAGGTGATTTTAAAAACCTCCATCAGATAGGTTACCTATTAACATATTTCCATGGTCTGTAATTATAGATCAATATGAAATATTAACCATAAAAAAGTCCCATCCAGATTAGTGCAGCAACAATTTTAAGATCAGTGCATAAGAATGATTTACTATATAAATGACTTTGGCATTCAAATTGAAACTAAAAATGTGACTTTGGTGAAGCAAAAAACAAATACATAATAGGCCATATGAATGTAAATTATTTAATATTATTGTTCTCTCTTCAATAGCATGATTATATTATAATTTGTTTTTATCCATTTTAATGCTCCAGTGTGAATTGTTTAAGATAATGGTGCCCAGTCAAATAATAATCTTCTAGAATGTTTAACCAGTATAAGAAAACCAAAGAGCTGACCGAAAACATATCATCCAGTACACAACCACATTTATCATTAGACAAATTAACCAAGAAGTATCATAAGCCTGTTTTAAAGTATTGACTGTTGTATACTGCACTAACACTCAATCTTAACTTCATGCAATTTATAACTTGAGATCCACTTTGCTTATGATAAACTGACAAGTGATTATTATTGAGACACCCACATCCACTGGACATGTCTGCACATTGAGTATTCGCAAATGTTGCAAAGATGACCTCATTATCATACACATGTGATATTGGAATGTATGGTCTATTGTAAATGAAAGAAGGTCTATTTTTTATTGATACGAGCACCAATTTTTATTTAAAGCAAGCATCTTAATCAAACTTATATGGTAAGTTTATGTTTTCAGAACAACAGTCAGTATTTCAGTGGTACATTTTGTTTATTTTATATGCAATTGTTTATATGGCATGTGCTGATTCACTGTATGTTATATTGTAAAAAAATTCTAAATAATTAATGGGATAAATAATTTGTAGTGTTATATACCTGTACATTTTTTGAATAGATAACTACAATTATTATGTGTGTTAGACTTGCCTCCCAAATCGATTTCTGATACCTTTGTCACCTGAAGAAATTTCAGATTGAAATGAGTAATAAAGTATCAATAAAACAATTATCAATAAAATAATTAAACTGACTGTCTTGCTAGTAGACCACAAGTGTGATTACTGATTGACTGACAGGTTGATAACTGATCTTGGGTTTGAACTCCAGGTTGGATACTATTGAATTTTCCTATCTCAAAATTTTTAAAAGTGGTGTGGATTCAGGCCAATAGCTCACCTCTTATTCGATAGTAGGACACAAAAACATAAGTGGTCTAAAATAGATGTGTAATACACTTCTCTGCCTACCTTCTTGGGGCTTACAGGTGTGATGTTATGTATTAAAATAATAAATTGCCTTACATTGAATAGTAGATCTAAAAGTGTAATTTCAGCAATTCTCTACTTTATTACACAATAAATAAGGTATAATATAGTTTGTCAAGTACATTACAATGGGACTAAATGTTTTGACCTCTCGGTAAACAACTATAAACTTTTTACTTTTGTTTCCTGTCTGGCTCAAGGTAAATTACTGTACAAATGTAATAAGCCACCATAGTGTCTTTTTACTCATAAATCTGTAATTGGACGCACAAAATTAAATTAGCTTTAAAAATTACATTTTCACAGTATGACACTCAAGATAGGTCAAATGTGTTCAACCTATATGAAAAACACTTTTTTACTTAGTTTTGTGTCTATCTTAATACCCACTGCTTATGTTTGTTTTAATGTCAGTTAAGAGGAATTTTCGTTTCTCAAAGGTTGACTGGTAGAGAATGAATTTAACCATTATGACTGCACATTAAATTCATACATTGAAAAGTATGATTTTAAAGTAAATTGAATGTATGTAAATTTATACATTGAAGAGTAAACATATAAAAATAATCAATTGGATTGGTTTATAACCAAATTTACTGTTTGGGTATGTGAAAATAAAAAATACAATTACATAAATAAAAGCAGTACAGTCTGAAAAAAATAATATAAAAAGGACAAAACTTTTTAACAACCAGCAAACCAAACCAATTTATTTAGCATGTGGTGTATCATTTGAGGAACTTTTAAAAAAAATATATGTATAAATGAAAAATCATAAAGTGCTTCAAGGATTACATTAAACATTATTATGACATAAACTAAAATTAATTTATTAATACAAATTTGTAATTATTGGTACGGTTGTTTTGGATTTGACTATAATTCACATTTATTTATTTTCTGTATCCCAAGAACAATGAAAGACAGTTCCCCTTTGAAGAGAAAGAATTAATTATAGGCGCAATTAAAACAGAAGGGAGCGAGTGTAAACAGAGCATCAGTCAACACGAACAAACACATCAGCGTGCGCAGCACTTGAGCTAAAAATAAAAACCTACTGCGAAGCCCTACCACTCGAGATGGATATCCTTGTCAAAATTACATCATTACAGATAAAAGTTCGAAGAACCGACCGTGATATCATCGTTTCCTGGTCGAAAGCCCCGCAAACTTACTAATTAATGATGAATAAACATCAATCAGCCTTGACACGGACCACCTCCGCGGTCCAAATACTTACCTTACACAGCAAAGTGCATAAAGATGTGTCCACATCAGAAAAAATACATTTTAGCTGAAACAGCACTTCCTTTAAAAATCCAACACGAAAACACTGTACGTCCACTGTATCCGACTCCGCAAGTGACGATACCTTTTATTATAGGCCTTTATTTTCACGAAAATTTAACAAACACTGCAGTGAACAAATTTCTACACATTTTGACATTTAAAAAAAAACAGTGTTGCTATAATATGACACTATTCATTCCGTATCTGATGTTGCACATATGAATAATGTGAATAAAGTATTAACCAAAACTGTTACAAAATTACTTTATTCATTAACTAATCAAAATTTTGCAACACTCATACCGGCACTTAATCCGATAGTATTAACAACAATATTTTTTATTTCTTAACTCAGAGCAGTTCCAAATATTTTACTTTGATCCCGTATTTTACGGAACGAACGAATAGAAATCAAAAATGGCCTTTGCAGTCAGTCCGTAATTTGTCAAATTTTCAAAATATGAAGTGATACATAATGTTTTACAAGTTGATTGTGTAATA
The DNA here is from genome assembly GCA_018244795.1 of Parelbella ahira ahira. NCBI lineage: Eukaryota > Metazoa > Arthropoda > Insecta > Lepidoptera > Hesperiidae > Parelbella > Parelbella ahira. The sequence continues at coordinate 9,483 of DWME01003622.1, forward strand.
TTTACTTTAATGATTTTTTATTTGTACTAACCAATTGGTCTTGTTATATTGTGTTTTTGTGCATTTCTCGATGCCGGTGGAGGTTATGAATTGAGAAAGAAAATATTTTGGCACGAGACGCTTCTTAATATGTTTTAGAGGCTCGTTTTCACCTTTAATTTATAAATAAAACAGACAAAATTAATTACCACCATGTCTCGAATACTCCATAATCGTGTAAGGTACGTAGTATACAATAACTAAAATGTTAGTGACAGTCTTATTGCATTTAACCCATACTGAATAATATTTTGTCGGAGATTTCTCCAAATCCAAACTACATCGTAAAACAGCGTCATTCACACACATCCACACACACTGCACTCACACAAAAATGACTGTCAAATGCAAAGATTCAAATCTGAGTATTAGACAAAAGTCTCTTAGGCTGTCATTGATTAAAAATCCAAGCCTAAATCTATATTTTGTGCTTTGTACGAGTATCACACAATACTCATCAGTGTATTAAATCTATCACCATAACTGAACTCTGGGTAGGGACCAGTTTTACACCTTAAAATCGTCATAAAAAACAATAATAAAAATACATGTAAGAATCTATACTTACTCAAGAAATCAAGTTTTGAATAGTTAAAATGTAATCTGGTCCAACATGTAATAATAATAATATTATAAATATTGTCACTAATGACTATTGTCACTTAAATCCAAATCAGGCAGATATTGTAGTATACTGGCCAGACATGATAAAATATGAATTTGTAAACACATACTTGTGTAGGTAGTTGTACATATATGTACATGGAACATATGCTCATTCTCATCTTACAATTAATATTGTCCATGTGATATGTAGCACAGCCCTTATGTGATGGTTAAGACAAATTCATTGACCAAGATAATATTTAGACTACTCAGACAGAACTCAACGAATTATATCATGTACAATAAACAACTGCCGATGTTACACAGTTATAAAAAGTGAAAATCATTACTTTTTATATTTTGCTTGAGTGGAATTTGTCCCATCAATAAATTTATGACAGGTGATAGTTGGATCTGAAATAGACCTTTTATATTTTTACTATATTGTCATGCTAGGTCTCTTATGAGGTAGACAGAGAACACTGCATTGTTAGCACTGATAAATGTTGGGTATTGTAATGTAGAATAAATGAGATTATGTAAAAACAATAAAAAAAGCAATTTTGTGACGTGTGCCCATTTATTGTATTTACTTTCAGATCGTCTCTAGGTAAGTCTACAACATGGGTAACCATAGACAAAAGAGCTGTAGCATTCTCTATTTGGACGGGACGTAGCATGCTCCTCCGGAAGCCAATAGACACCAGTCACATCCAGAAACGAAAGTATGGTATGCTGGTTGCAAGAGCTGTTAGAGGATTGTTGAAAGTCAGATATCTCGTGCTTGGAGGGGCTGTTGGTGGTGGAATGACTTTGAACAAGGTATGTATAGGTCTCCACTCATTGTAATAGGTCTTATACTTATATTAACTCAAGAAAAGATAACAACACGAAGAATCTTTGTTACTAACATCTAAACTTGATAGCACGTTTCAGTGTAATAGACATAATTCCAATATTAACAAAAATAAAAATAATAATAAATATGGACAAACTTTCCAACAAAAAAATCAATTTATATAAGGTTATATTCTCACATGCATTATGCAATATATTATATAACTTTTATTCATACATGGAATGTATTACATATAAATCAAATTACATATATTATTTTTCAGGTACATAGTATTGTATATCCAAAGTATTCTTTACGTTAAGATGAGAACTTATAATGTATGAAATATAGATATATTACATAAATTTCAAATCAAGAAATATATGAATAATAATAATTTTTTTATGAATTTCAGAAATATGCAGAATGGAAAGATGGGCTTCCGGACATGGGCTGGCTAAACGAGCTACTACCAGACAATGAACAGTGGCACAAGTTCACTGACAGCCTCCTAACAGCCAAAGACCGAATCAGTGATCAACTTCAAATCGGTAAGGTGTCAGCTTTATCATTTTTCATTTAAAAAAATATTTGGAGATCCTATGCATTTATATTACTCACATTTGTCTAGTCAGGCTAGATCCTAACTTATCACAAGTCTTTCTCCACTTTAATTTCTACCAATAAAAATTGTAATATTGCTATTAAAATTATACCTGAAGTTACATAATATATAACTAATGTCAAAGACATTATATATACCTACAATAGTTGTCGCAAATGTAACCAATGATAGCTAAAAGAATAGTGTGTCTCACACAAATGCATTTTGCATAAATTTTAAATAACTCATTGATAGGAATACCAAATTTTATACATTTCCATAGAATGGGCAACAAAATTTTAAGTAAATTTCCTCCTTATACCAATCTAAAATTTGCTTAAAATACAAGTATTTCGTTTTATTACAGTGCAGAATACAGTGTTATTTACATAAAATATTGTTTATTATATAAATACATGTAGTTATTCTATGTTGGCATTGTGACACATAAATATGTTCAATATCAACAATATCACAAATATATTTTTTATTATAGTTTATACAGTCAAATATAAAATGTTCATTGTTATTTAATATGTATAATGTTTTTGACTATTTTTTTTCATTTTGATGGTGTTTAGAGCTTTAGTGTTTGTAACTTTGTGGAATAGTCATTATATTAGTTTGATTGTTGATTGTTTATCTTAATGTATGTTAGATATGTGTGGATATTATATGAAAAATAGTTTAAGTATTTTGCACTGCTTTTGTGTTATTTTTTTTATACAAATTAATTATCTCGTAGTAATACTTTTCATGTTGTAAGTACAATCTGGCAGTCTGAAATATAATATTTGTATATCGGTCACCACCTGCTTTCTTTAAATATTTTTTAAAGATTTTCATGGCTCACTCCATATCCATGTTTGTTTTTCTGTGACAAATTAATCACATTTACATACTACAATGTACATAGCAGAAAATTCTTCTCTCCTGCATCTGTCAAGATTATGATATTCAATAACATACTCTAATGACGCTGTGCCTGCGTACTCTGACTCAAAGAAGATGCTACTTATCTTTCTCCCTCTCGACTGCTTTCACACTCACGCGTGCACACAATCTTTCCTCTACATCAGCTCGGTTGTGACGGTCCAGTCGTACTGTATATGGTAGTCCTACTGACGCTGTCGATGTCTCCCAACGCTCGTCGACCCACATCTACAAGCACACATGAAGCGGCACACCCACAGCCACACTCATGGGCACGCACAGCAGGCGGTGTATGTGACGCTGGTCTCGTGCTAGGTGCGCCCGCCCCACTGACGCTGTCGGTGCACGCAGATCCGCGGCTGCGCGAGGCGGGTGCGGCGCGCGCGAACGAGCTGCGCGACTGGCTCGCGCAGCGCTACGAGGACGCGGTGGCCGCCGCCGCCGCCAACAACGCCGCCGAAGTCGGTAAGTGGACCTTTGGGCGTGCAATTTTAATATCTGTATTATTCTTGAACGCGTAATATATCTAAAAAATGGGGGATAATAATAGATGTGATAATATTCTAATAATTACCAGTGTGTAGTTTTAAACTATATCAATATTTGAGATAGTAATATTTAAAATAATTTGAAATTGCATGCCCAAGTTGTTTGCTATTAATAGTGCCAGTAATAAGTTACATAGTTAAATATTAACATATTGCTATGTATGTAAAGTAGTCATATTGTTACGCTATGTAATGCATGTTCAAAAGGCACATAGTCTTTTAGATATATTTACAAAGCTTTGTGTAGTAGGGTTGTCAATGCACGCATGCCCGACCACAGTTGTCATGGTCGACGCAATATGTTATCTGTGAGTAATGTTCACCATAGATGTTTGAAACTATGGAGGTAGGTAGTGTGTTTTATTATTTTTTATAGTTTATTAGTGACACGCATTTTGACAATGTTAAAAATCTGTTTGCAAATGTTTTCTTAGTGTACATAATAAGACAATTACGGACTATAGTTTGACAATTAGCTCTATACTGAAACTTAGGTAATCGCGGCGATGTTCGTGGGAACTCATTTCAATCCGTCGTTTGTCCCTTGACGTTTTTTGTTTGTATACCTACATACTCAAAGATAGATCATGCTCTATCGTTCAAAATGTAGTTAAATGGGTTATTAAAAGAAAAGTATAGAAAGTATGCTAATTATTTTTATATTTTTTATGATATTCCCCTTTAATAAATAAAATATTTTCATATCTCTAGAACATTAAGTATTACTACGTAAGGAGTAGATGGTTACGAATAAAATATATATAAAATAAATACCGCGGGATTCATCCTGTAATTTATTATCGATACCGTGTGAACCCGTGCAGCGTGCTTTTGTTTTGCTCTGGTCCCCGCCGCGTGTTGACTCACCCAAAGCACGTCACTAGTGGTCAAACTATGGTACACATTATAACATTTACCAGAATCGATGTAAAATCGAGTCAGGTCTGTCAGGATAGCAAAATTTGAGACTTCGTGTTCTATGGTACACCGTGAGAACCAGCCATGTGGATATTACGATAATAATAATTTATCTCAGTGTCCATTAAGAGCGTTTTAGGTATTATAGCTTCTGTCTCATTCCAATTTCCTCTGTGAGTAGGGGTCCTTTCTGGGATGTATCAATTTTCAAATTTTGGTATGACTTCTTACTGATAGTAGAATCATTATTAGACGAAGAAGTAGTTATATTGTTTGAACTTGATTTAAGGGTTTGATTCCTGTCACAGCAAAAATACAACTAAAGCATCCAACAGAAAGTGTAACTCGTATGTTATACGGTATTATTATATTGGTTAATACTTAATGGTTGCCATGCTGTATTTAAAGACCCCTGCCCAACATAAGAAATATATTTATATTTCCGTGGGTTATGCAATTGATGATGAAGGATTGTATTATATATATTGTAATGTTCTTTGTACCTCAGAACCAGCCGCTAAGATAGTGAACAACCTGCAGAGCCGGCCGGCGCCCGCAGCGCAGCGCGCCGCCGACGAGTCCGCCGCCTACGGTGACGTACCGACCACCTATCACTAGTTTAACCGCGTCTCTGTTTGTTATAACTCGCAGAAATCAACTAGATACCTCTAAGTACTGACACATCGAAGACGAGAATGACTATTGATAGCCGCAGTCTGATGAAGAAGAAAGAGGAAGCGCATTTCTCGCAAGTAACAAGTTAATTTATGCATATTGCATCTTATCTGATTCGGTATGGGCTTGAAATGATTTTTTATTATAAGTTAGCATACGAGTGTGCAGATGTTTTCCTGAATATTCGTATAAATTCGTTCATTTCCCGAGTGGATGAAGTATAATCTCTTGACCGCTGTGACTATGTATGTACTACCGTTTGTTAACCGCAATACCAATCTGTAAATTCTAAAATACTGAAGAAGCATATTTCTGATATATACGACGATTTCCAATGCGACTAACAATCTCGTACTAATGTATGTATATATTTTTCCAAGTCGATTGTATTAAGACAGTAGTATACGAAAGTAGATTGTATAACGACAAACATTATTATCTTACAGAAAAACGTGTGCACGTATTGCAAGAGGAGGTGCTCGCACTGCAGGCTCGCTACCAGCGAGAGCTGCAGCGACTCGAGCAGGAGAACAGGGAGTTGAGGCAGCAGAACATGCTCCTGCGGCAGGGCAGGCAGCCACCGCCGAAGAAAATGAAGGTAAACACAGATGCTTCCATCATGACATGAGAGCCCTATTCAGCAGAGTGTCATGGGGTAGTGGCCGTTGACTTTCCCGTTGGTCTGGCGGTTAGCGAACCGAACTGCTGAGCCGGAAGTTGTGAATTTGATTCTCAACCTGGACAAATATTTGTGGTCACCACTCGTGTTTCGGGTTGTAAAATAGTAACTTTATCCGTATCTATGTACATTTTAAAAGGAATATACACAGTTTTATTACAAATGTTCAATACCATTTTATTATATTTCACAACCTCAGTGCGACAGCATTATTGTACAATATGCACAATCTGATATCCACACACGTGTCTCAGCGCTCGCTGATCGACATGTACTCGTCGGTGCTGGACGAGCTGGCGGGCTGGGAGGCGGGCGAGGCGGGCCGGCTGCCGCGCGTGGTGGTGGTGGGCGACCAGTCGGCCGGCAAGACCTCCGTGCTGGAGATGATCGCGCAGGCCAGGATCTTCCCGCGCGGCGCCGGCGAGATGTGCACCAGGTGAGCTCTGCAGGACTGGACAAACTCATCCGAAATATAATAGAGATTGAGTTTTTTAATGCCACCGTCGAAGTATACGATATTCAAAGATCAGAATTTGGTTTCCAGTTAGGTAGATCGGAATTTAACCCATTGAACCATTTATTCTGTTTTCTGCGTCTATATTTTTATGTGCATACTTAAGTATGTGTGTATCTGTAGCATCCACGTTACAAGGAAAGCTAAAAGTGATCAAGAAAACTTCTAATCTTGCAGATACTATGCACTAACTTAAATAGGGGTAAGGAAAGTAACAATTATGTTTTCCAGGGCGCCAGTGAAAGTGACCCTATCAGAAGGCCCATACCACGTGGCGCAGTTCAGAGACTCGTCTAGGGAGTTCGATCTCAACAAGGAGTCTGATCTTGCGGACTTGCGCAAGTAAGTCTCATTTCATCAAAAATATAATGATTCAGCATCTTAGAATCAGTAGCACAAAATACGCGTTACAGTTTAATAATGCCGTTATATCATTTTATGTACATACATATGTATAAAAACTTTGTTCAACGGTTTTTCCACTTATATGTACTTTATATAAAGTACATCTGAGTAACATCCAAACGCATTCCATATTCAAATTCAAAAATAATTCCAATTCGCATTTTCTTTTTTTTAAACAATAATTTTTAGTGTTCCAACTAACATTTGTCGAATGGGTTTTGTGTCCATGCTGTCTTACCCTTTTAGACTGTTGTTACATTATGCAGGTCACTTATCTTAAACCATTGCACAAAAATAAGTACGTACCTATTATACCTTTTTATAAAGTATGTCATACAAATGTTTATCTGACTGAATTAGCATTCACAGTGACTTTTTATTGGGACCTCAATTCCTGCGGAATTCAAAGTATTAATGTAATTTAGTTTCTAATCGTGTCCAGGGAGGTGGAACTCCGCATGAGGAACAGCGTCCGAGGGGGTCGCACCGTTTCCACCGACGTGATCTCTATGTCGGTGAAGGGCCCCGGCCTGCCCAGGATGGTACTGGTTGATCTCCCCGGAGTTATATCGGTGAGTACTTAGTACCAGCATATGTAGATACGCATTCTTATTTCTTTACAAAGATAGTGCATATCGCTATCCAATGTTTAATTATAGACTACGTTTAACTAAGGTTTAGTAAATCAGATGGTTGTGTCAAGGGGCAATAGAGTTAAAAAAATGCCAGTTATGTTGGCGATGATGAAGTGACATTTATTATGTAAAAAATAAATACTCATACGGATTTTAATATCACATGTACATATATGTGGCTAGAATGGCGTGGCTATTATTGAACGCAATGGTCATTCTAGAATGTTCGGAGACCATCAAACGAAATGAAACTTATGCCGGCAATATAAGGTTTATATCACCTTGCGGTACTTTAATGCTAGTCTTTTTGCGTTTATGAATTCTAATATTATTCAATGTGATATGGAATGAATGTTTATCACATACATATGTATATCTGGTTTGTATTATTTATAACCTCTGACGTTTTTAGACACAAACAGTGGACATGGCAGCAGACACCCGTGAGGCAATCAAACAAATGACCAAGCAGTACATGGACAACCCTAACGCTATCATACTATGTATCCAGGTAAGGCGTTCCATTGGGTCAAGCAGAAGAAGAAAGAGAATTCCATGACACCACAACAATTAGGAAATATAAAGTATTGGTAGACAAATATATGGGCATAGATCTTTAGTTCGTTGGTATTTGAGGTGTGGGGATAGATAAAATAGTGGCCAATCAGTATTTTGGAAAGTTCTTATATTGCTTCTTGGTGTCTGACCAATATGATCAATTATATCATTTGTTAATAACACCTGAAACAAATTTCTACATGCTATTTGAAATGTGAAAATTCTCGTAAAGTATACCATTTGCCGTCCATATACTGACCACTTAAATGCCTCTTTTAACTATAAGGATGAAAAGAGTGAAAGATAACCTATAATATATACCCTATAACCCAAACTAATACAAGACATTTATTTATAACTGGTGAAACGTCAGAGTACACTCC
>DWME01003623.1:0-17812 GCA_018244795.1 Parelbella ahira ahira
CAGAGTAAAGATTTATATAAGCGTAGTCTTTGACATTAGAACATAGACAACGCTCGAACTGATTTTTTTGTGATTGATGATCGAATTTCGATCGCTACTGGGCCACTAGTTTAGATTAATGCGGAATAAATATTTTACGTCATAAAGGTACTCGGAAGCCCCTGTCATAAGGGATAAACCCTGTACATGTAGGCGTACGGAATGTTCGGACTAACGACAGTTTTGTACATCACTCAAGTTAAATTAACGTGTGGGAAATATTACACGAAATTTTCATATCGTCCTAAAGGAGAGTATAGATGTTCGTAAAATGATTTACGTCTGTCAATTTTATTCCCTAGCTTCCCCAAAAAATAGTAATGAATTTTGTTAGAATTTTAAATACCATTCCGAGCATAATTCTCCCAACCCCATAATGTATTCTAATTAATTAAAAAAAAAATAACTTTTATATTGATTAGGTGCTTTGTAATTGCCGTTAAAACTTATTGTTGGGCGTTTATGTGATTAACATAATGTATTATTTATGTATATATGTATATGTACGTATGTATATATTGACATATTTTTTGGTTCACTATTGTGTTGTAAATTTATATCTATAATATACCTCTTTAGTGAAACTCATTCCTCATACAAATTCACTAGCTGCAAGTGTAAAATAACTGATTTATAGATCTGCTTATACATAATATTTGTCTGTATTTAAATCTCGCAACAAAAGTATGTAGTACAAAGAGAAAATCTGTGACGACGTCGATCATATACATACCTATGTGTTTTAAAACAACATATTTTTTTTAATGTGATGTAAATAATTTCTCGTTTGCATTATTTAAATATTCGCGACATACAAACGGGGATTGAGAATATGGACGTAGGTCGGTTAAGCGAAGGAGCTCTACCGAGCGTCAGCTTTCCCCCGCCCGGGGCGAAACCGAGCCTGCCCGACATTTCTTTCACGCTCTTTTCCTTGTAGCCTCGAAACCCACAAATATGGTCTGTACATTTATAAGACTGTGCAATAGGTATATGTATGTGTGCGACTTCTACGTACGCTCTGCTAAAGATACTTTCCTTTGGATGAGTTAAATATACATATGTATATTAGTAAAAAAAAACGTAACATCACGCCTGTAATTATAGAAGTGTTGCAATAATTTAGCCATCGATTGAAAGTTTAATAGATAATAATTTGAAAGCAATATTGTAACATCGGTTAATTAACCACATGTACGAAAATATAGTAGGTGGAAAAATGTAAGAAACATAAAGGTAATAATTTATATGTTACGTATGTGTTATAGACAAGTTTTTTGTTAATACGCTTATAGTTCCCCCAGTTGTCAACGGCGTTATGTCGAAACGCAACGAGGGGGATTTACCCTCGTATTTCTTATCAGATGCCCAATCCTTCAGCTATAACATGCTTCCGACAAATGTTTTCATACTCGCAATGGATGTCTTTTGAATTACCTAAGCTTATTTCTCGCTTGGCGCTAAAGTTTTTTTTTGTGTGTGTGTGTTTAATAAAAATAAGATTGTTAACACTTCTCTGTGTACGTCTACATATCAATAGTTCCTGACATATTTCTGTTTAGATTAACAAAAGAAAAATCAAGATTTTAATAGTAGGTAATATAATATATAAAATATTAATATACTTTTAAAGTTAAAAGTACAATTTGGTTCTATATGACCAGAAACTTTAATTTTGTGTCGAGTCGATTAAACATAAAAGCGATTTTTTAATATTAAAACTTTCTAATCTAATGCTTTATTATTCGTTAATTTATATAAAGTTACCAAAATGGTATATGCACGTTCGGTAAACACAAGAACAAACCTGCATTAATTAAAAAAAAATTCATTTGAAACAAATTTGATTCTTGCATTATTTACTTATATAGGTACATATATGTATAAGTTTTGAAAGTAATATTTGGAGAAACAATAAGTTTAATTGTTTCAATTTCCTTAGACCATTTCACTTGGAAATCGTAACACGTTCCGTCACTTTCAGTTCCGTAAACCGTAACCGTTCACGTTCATAATTGCACGTAACGCTCGAAGTAAAACAAGACAAAAAATAAAATTAACGTATAACACTATATATCTGAAGAGCAGAGGAGTTAATGAAAGTTTTCATTTAATACCACGTGTGTAGGTACCCTCTCAATATAAGAGGAAACCCATATTCCACCAGTGGAATGACAAATGGGTCGATTATAAGTTATTATATAAGTGTAGATACAACATACACAGCACACATGGGTAACTAAAGTACCTATAAGCCATGTTCCGTAGTAGTCAAAGATAAGTATACAATAAAACTTGTTGGCTCTACCCACCACGCCGCACATGTTTGATTGTGTGCAAATACTATTTTGGGAAGCTCTAATACGCCCGCGGAAAAATCCCGAGCATCGACGTTCGGATAATATTAGCAAATAGATTTAAACAGACAAAGGACACGAAATTTTGAGTAATAGCTTACGTATGTAAATGGTAACGATGTGATGAATTATTTACACATGAATTGATTATGGTTCGTAACTTAGGGGATAGAAGTAATCTCATATGAAGTCTACACGACATGATAATATGCTTGCTTGATCGAATGTCGAATTATATCACGATCGACACGTTTTAATTGAAAGAACTCTCTCAAAATGTAATCATATATTATGGGTAACTCACTCATAACAATCATTTATATAATAATAAATCTGATAGATAGAAGTTTACATTATCGCGCCGATCTTAATGAAACTGATATAGTTGTGTTCCTCGCGCAAACGAGCGAGTCAGTGGAATATGTACACGTTAAATATATACACGGGTAAATATCAATTTGTCCTCGAGCCATATAATATATTAAGGCGCAGTAATTGTCCCTAACAGAACACGTAACAAAAAAATAAATTCGCAGAGTCATGCCAAGCCATATCAAGATAATGAACGGGACAAAGCCAGCCCCGAACGATCGGGGACCAATATCAACAGCTTTGCGATTATATCTCGGCGGAAAGGGTCGCCGTTCAGCAACCTTGTGCCTCGGGAAATAAATAAGTGACGAAAGTGTATCCTTTTTCGTCAAGAATATCTTTAATTTAAATTCAAAATATAGATACATAATAGGTCAAAATATAATTAATTTTAAAGTCAAGATATACATATTATAATAAGATTTATTTTCAAACAACGAATATTGTGCAATCATTTTAAATTTTTATTTATGCTTTTTTGTATAAAGAGCGAAAAACAATCCTTGCTTAAGGAATTTTCCTGAATAATCATTAACTTTAATATCGATTTCTCGAATGACTATATTTTTAAACAATTAAAGCCAAAACAGCGATGACATCTGTTTGTAATGTAGTTAAAATAAACGTGACGTCAATTTTTTTTTTACTGTCTAGTACACTTTCGTACCTATTTAAGCAATTGTACAACACTTATCTATATACATACATCTGGCGAATGATTCACTGGCATTAATTTCCTATGTTTTGTTTTTACTTGGGTTAGCCGACACTGAATATTCTTGTATACTAAAAATCTATTCGGACCCGTTATGTCATGCTTAAAGAGCCTCGAACCAACTAGATTTTGTATAGACTATACTCCCTAGTGACTTAGTTGTATTATATTTTACAGAACTTTCGCTTTTTGCTCGGCTTATAACATTATTTTGAGGTCTTTTGTCACTACTCGGTCACAGAAGGTGACCCTAGACAAACGCTGGGGATGTGGACGACTCGGAATAGAGCTCTGTCTAAAATGAATGTTCCTGTATAAACACGATATCTAATTGCAGTATTTTCATTTATCTAGTATAAATGCATGCTACTTAATATATCAAATGAGATCATACCTAAAGTTCCTGTCACTGAGATGATGGAATGCAGTCTTTGACATAATTTTGTTACCGATAAACGGTCTGTCAATTCTCTCAATAAATCACCTGCCCTGAGCGAAGGGAACCATTTACACGACACAAGAACGCAGTATAGCCTATTGAAATAAAGTATTTCGAGAACAACGCGCCTACAATACGTAAGTGATTTCATAATCAATTTTTGGCCTCAATTCATACCTACTTTTAAATTTTCTACACAAGTCCTTCTATCATTCTGCCTTGAAGTGTACACACATAGGTTAGGAATATAAACTAGATCTTATGTATGTTACATAATATGTCGAAATACTTAATTGATTGTCTTCTGTTTTGTGTACCATAGAAAAATACACGAAATAAATATTAATTAAAAAATATTACATATTAGATATTAAGCAATGAACAGGTACATATAAGTCAGGGCAATTCGATATATGTTTTAGCAGGTCACTTTGATTTAATAGAATTTTGTATAAGCATGTTTATCGTAAAAATGTAACGGTACAACTCAAAATCTGTTCTTATATAGGCGCGATACATAAGGACGACGAAACTACAGTGCTGAGTCATTATGGTCTCATTAAAATTTGGGGAACAGATTGCAAAGACAAAATAGTTTTAATGAAGGCTCAACTTTCTGGTGTTCCGGCGACTTTTAACATCATTGACATTTATTGCACGAAAGATTGGCTGGCCGGCTTTGTTCGTGACACTCCTAATATCTGCGGGCTAGGAGGGACGCGGTAGAAAAAAATACGTTTAATTGACCGCGACATACGGTATTTAGTTGACAAGAGATGTGTGGAGATCCAACCTTTGTTGCATACTTTATAAACTAAATGTTCAAAATAAATAATATTTTTATTTTTGGTAATGGTTATACAAGTTAATTTTCTAATTTAAAACAGTACATGTGAACACATGTACCCATATTTAAAAAAAGATTAATAGCTAATAGAGAAAAATAAACAGACAATATTAGGCACATATTAATTAGTTAACATAATATATGAATTATAATATTAATTAAAATATATTATTAGTGTAGTCTAATGTCTTTATTATTTTTCTTAAAGTGGTTTTTTTGATTCCTTGACAGTATAACTGAGTAATTTTGAGTATATAGCTTTCCGGTAATTATTAATTACTATACGTTTCTTTGCTTTTTTTTTGGGGAATTAAACTGAGCAAAACAATAATTTTCACTTAACGGTTTTCCTTGGCCAAGATTGTTTCTGAACGAAATGTTTGAAAGACATGTAATAACAGTCACCAAGTCTGCTAGACTTCCATTATTGTTGTATTGAAATTAATCTAATTTGACAACCTGTGCTTAGCTAGTGCCCTAACATTATCGCCCTAGTCTCACCCTCCCAGGAGACAAAATTGTATCAGTCGACTTATAAAGAGCTAATGAGTTTCATATCATTGAAAAAACAATATTCCTGCAACTTATCTAAACGCCCATACTTGCCTTTTCTCTTCAATGTGTTAATTGCGAAGTTGTATTTTTGTTACCCTCTCATGACTAAGATTTTATTACCCTCTTGTAATTAAGGTGTCTTATGTATCACCCCTCCCCAAACGTAAAACTTGAGGTAAATTTATGTTAAAAGCTTTTGCGGACGTCCCATGAGCTTAAAAGGGTATTAAGTTTCCTTGTTATATTTTATTACGTACTGCTTCTTTCAAAAGTAGGTACCGTATAGCTGTTATCAATATATACACATGGGATTTACAGATAATGAACAGTAGGTAATTGCTCGGAGCACAATGAGTCTGAAATTTTTAAAAATATATTAATGGTAAAAATATTCATACATGATAAAAATTTGCTATTGAAAATTTTTATTCGAATGGAAAAACACGTACGGCTTGTTACAAGAACAACGCCTATTAAAACGTTCAGTAATGTTTGTTCGATACGTTTGTAGGTACTCGCACTTTTTTACTACTCGGTTAGTTGTGCACGCTCGGAAATTGGAAATTCTGTGCTTCAATTCTAAAGCAGACTGTTATTCACGAAATCCTCGTAACTGAACACATTCGGCGAGGTGCGAATCGGACCGGAATAATTGGACACTATAATGTTTTGAGTTTCGAATACGTGAGCTTCGAATACTTGAGTATAATACTCGTAAGTATTCTTGGGTCGTACACATATATTATATTATCTCGTATATATTATTGTGTACTATACTTTATTTTCAATTGTTCTGTATAATAATACAGGAATAATTAGGAACATTATCTTTTTGAAGTATACCATATATTTTTAAGTATTCTATATATTTTCTAGTATAGTAATTACGCTGAGATAATTTTATTCCTTTTAAGACAGTACTCACCTAACAAAATTAAGAAAGTAACCTTTCGATGTCATAATATTTTTGTTTACGAGGCTTACGTAAAACTCTCCATCTTCATAAATTTTATCAATTTGCTTTAGTTTATTTTTAAATTAAAATACGATTAAATAAATGCACAATATTATTGATATGGAATGAACGGCGCACATTAACAATATTAATTTATTTACCCTGTTTGTGTTTATTGATAAATTGCTACGAAATAAAGCATTTTGTATAATCAGGATGACAATTATTGTGATTTCTAGGGAACGACTGTTGCGAAGTTTAGGCCTAATTAAAGCTCGGCCTAAGGTAAAGTCAGGTAAGTAAAGTTACTCGCACCAGCAACACCATCGCACCCACTGGACTCCTGGCAGTCTTTAACGCGACTTTTCGAACGCAATTTTCTACCGTGTACCTGCAAACTGTAGAATATTGTTCCTTTGGAGGTTCTTTAAATGTAGCGTTAAATGGTTCTTACAAGGGCAGCAACACATTAGTAACTCCTCGAATGTTGACAATGTTCTACATATAGGCGACGACAACCATTTACCATGAGATGGGGTATCTGCCATACGTTTGCGCAATCTGTTTGTCATACGTTTTAAGGTAAAAAAATTAAATATAAAATGTGATACAGAACAGTTCTTCTTGCTGCTTTGTTAATCCCCTTCAATATTTTAATACGACCTTGCTTTGCTTTTGAAACCAGTGAACATAATTTCATTTGCGCTCAGGGTGCCCGCTAGCAACGTTTCTAATTAAAATAATAAGTAGAAACAGCACATGATTTTATGCTCTGATTAAAGTAGCTCAGCTCAGTATTATTCATTGTACTAATAAAATCAGTAAACGAAAATAATTCTGTCCGGATATTATTTACTTTAGTTTTTTTAATCATATGATAGACTGGCGTTTTGCCACGTTTCCATCCGATAGCAAGCCCAGATGGTTCCGAAGATGGCAAGCGCATGCTTAGGAAAAGCCTATTCCCCTTCGCTTTGAAGAATCCTAAATTATATGTATCCGGAAACAGACGCTCGCGGACTGTACCATTTCTTGACTGTCCGACTGTCTGTACTGATGGTATCTGCCGTGCAACTAAATATCTGTGTCAACATCAAGTGGTTTAGATCCCGCGCACTTCAAAATGTGTATGCCAGCCCTATAAGATAATGACTTCATTTTACTGTCAGCAGACACATCTATGTTTTATGTTCTGGAGGTGTTGAAGTTTCAGTAGACATGGGTTTCTTCTGTGCTTATTAGCGATTTTGCCCTAATATAATGTGGGCGTAGCCTGATTCCAAGTACGGATTGTCTTCCTTTAAATAGCAATTCTTATCTTTCTTTTTTTCTTTCTTTTTCCTGCGAAACGCTGCAGGCAGATGCTGCATGCGACAAGCCGAGGACTGGGCGCGATGGCGCACATTGGGGGAGGCCTATGTCCAGCAGTGGACTGAGGTAGACTGATGATGATGATAATGAAATAGACCCTCAGAAAAGGAAATAAGTCTTGAGAAGTGAAGATTGTTCCACAGTTATTTTAAGTTTCAGTAAATACATAAATGACAACTCACAATTAAGCTGCTAAAAGGACAGAGATGAAATAGCTCAAATCTTAATATTATTACCGTACGTAATCTCAATCTTAGCCAATATTATTTATTGGAAACAGTGTTTTGTTTGTTTGTGATCTTTTAACGGGACCACGGGTCGACGTAATATTTTGCACAAATATAGTTGAAGGGCCGAAGAGTGATTTGTTACTTTTTGTACCGGGGGAACATTTCGTCTCTCGGGACAAATCTCAATGAAAAATATAAGCGCACACAAACGTACAAACATATAAACACTGGGAGAAAAAAAGAGATTTTTGTTCTCTTTTCATGTCATGAAATCTCTGGTAAGACACAGCGATGTCTAATTTTAAGGCCTAGGAGGCGAATAATAAGTTAAATATTCTAAGAAATAAGTGAAAATTTAAATTAGGATTAACGATGGTTGTATTAATAGTGGAAACGATTGAAAAGCAATACGCGACCGAGATTTATTAATTAAAAACATGTGGGTACCTGACATAGACGTCAAGGTTCTATTATTTCCTTACAGACTCCAGCTTTGAAATAATTTATTGCTCCAACCGACCCTCTAATTTACAAAATGCAAGTAGGTTTAACACACACGTACTTAATGTATACATTTAGTATAAAAAATATAATTAACGAGTTTAAAAATATTGATAATACGAGTATATACATTGTAATCCTATCGGACCTATTAAATTAAAAACTTTTACGATTATTATTAAGGGGTTAGTAACATAGGCAATCGTGGTCATGTTTCAATGTGTTTCGTAACCGTTTCCGAAGTTCTTGTTGCACAATTCATGTGTTTACTGAACTCATAAACAATGCAGACTTTAAACTCATCTAATTCCGACCTGTGTATACAATTTTGCGCATGAATTCGAATCTTGAATAGAATAAAGCATAATACTCTCTGACGATTACTTCACCTTGAGAAACAATCTCTTCAGTATATGAATAACAAATGTAGATATTATGAATATATATAGATATAAAATATATTTCATGGTGAAACGCGGGAGTGTACTACACTTCTTAGCCTACGCCTACGTGGATTACAGGTGTCATGTTAGGTTTTTAATTTAAAAAAAATATTAAAATGGTTAGAAAAGCACCATTGAATTAGGTTAGGCTGCGGTAAATACTCGTATTTGCTCTGAACAAATATCGGCAGAGGGAAAGCGTTCTCGTATGTTACATCTCGTTCCCTGTGCCGCGCTCCCTCATGCATCAAATCACCCATCCCTGGAACCCTCGCAGCTCTAAACGCTCTTCTGGAAACTAATCCAAATTACGATGTGCTTCCAGACGAATGAACAGTTATCCTGTTAGTATGTCTGGCTTTTAACTAGAAGTCTTTGTGTTCCCTACGCCCTTAATTATAGTGAGCGCCCAGCCGACGGCTTTGTTAAAATAAATAGACGGATCATAAGCATAAGATTGTATAACTGTGTATTGATAAATATTTGTCGATTATTATTTAGCATTGGTTGTTTAATGTTAAGAATGATTTTCAGAGCACGCTCTTGGATTTATCCTTACATTGTTGTATTATGTTCAGAACTGTACACGCTTCAGGTACCTTAATTATATTTGAATATCACAACAGTCAGCTAAACTTAGTCACAAGATGTTCCGACAGTTCCCACGGGAAGAACCGCAATTGTCTTCTCGGGTAACTTTTGTTCTGTTTGAGTTCGAATGTCTCCGGACTCTAATTATTGTATTACATGCATTAACTTTAAGGTAAATAACTATCCGATCCCACGTCATCGATGACGATATAAAAATACATATAGGTCACAACGTCCAATTTGTTATCAGAACAAGCGGGAAATATCGCTGCTAAAACACCGTACAAAACGAAATAAAAATAAACAGCTGAATGAAAAATTGACAAACAACGTTTCTAAATATTATTTGATTACTATCGTTGTATGCCAATACAGGACGTTTGCAAATAAATCCAATTTTTATATGAAAACTGTCATGCTATAAATACCTACAGATTGAATGCAATCAATTGGTTTTATTGATTTCAAAAGTTGATATAATTTAAGCAATTATAATTAAGATTATTTTTTCATTACAGA
Source organism: Parelbella ahira ahira (assembly GCA_018244795.1). Lineage (NCBI taxonomy): Eukaryota > Metazoa > Arthropoda > Insecta > Lepidoptera > Hesperiidae > Parelbella > Parelbella ahira. The sequence goes on from DWME01003623.1 coordinate 9,935, forward strand.
TCAACAACCCAGACGTGGAAGGAGGCTTCTTAATTTCATCAAAGGAGGTATGAAAATTTACATGTAACAGCACAAAACAAAAAGTTAAATCCTCTTGGCGGTCCTTAGCGAAGACGATAACTGACTGACTTGAGTCTCGATGTGTTAGACACCCTAATAGATAGTCAGCTGACTGAATATGGCTAAATCCGTACTGATTACCTATAGTCGATTACTGACTAATATAGAGCTAACAAATACTGCATTAGTATACATATATAAGTGTATGTAGGTACTTATGATGTTTTTTATTAATGGTACGCTTCGTTACCTTTGGGATTAAATGGGTGATTGCTATGTTGATCAGTTAGCTGACGTCGCCCCTCTAGCCTGGTATGCCGTAAGGTTATCTGCACTTGCTGTCGCAAAGATCGAACTTCGGATTTAATGAAGCATGACGTACTAATGAAAACTGCAATAACCACGAATTTTTCGGCACCTATGTTTAGAGACTATACTTATCACATACATTGCTATACAGGGGTGCAGTAATGTTCGTTTTCTAGCGATTGACTATTACTTATGACGGTTATAATTAGTAAATATACTTTCTATGTGATATTTAGTCCTAGATAAAATTGTCGTTGAAAATATAAATATCTATAATATTATGTTTTCAATAGTATTAATTAAGTATATCAAATTTTAAGTATTATGTAATACTTATATTTCTATAGGTATATTTGTACTATCGTCCTTAACAATTTTATTTATAATTAATCTAGTGAAAGTTGCAAATCGATATAGAAACGAAGATCGAAACAAAACTGAAACAAAATCTGTTACCGCGTTTTCATTTAAACTAGCCTGAGACTAGCTATTACACATATCTACGGTAAGGATCACAATATTCTTTTCCTACCTTTAAATTGAAATGCAAGTTACTTAATATTGAAAACATCGAGAAATTGAAAACATAGAAATATTTTGAACATCATAATATTGACATCTTAATATTTAAAACACCATACTATTGTAAACATCGTAATATTGAAAACATTGTAATGTTGAAAAATCGTAATTAATTTTATATGAGTGCATATCATCTGGGGGTGCGCGTACAATGAATCCATCTCTCCGATTACCTTCAAGTGTTGTAGCGTGGTGAAGTCCTAATTAAACAAACTCTATCGAACTCTGCGCAGTGAGAACATTTTATTGTCTTGAGCACAATCGAATGTTGATGTCTCTCGATAGTTTGTTATTTAAACGATCCATTATTACCGGTAATAAATACGTTGTCATTATTATTGTTCGATGTTGTATCTATTGCAACCCATCTGTAACCGTCTGTTGGCTGCAGCAACAGTTTAATAACCCTTGTATATTGATGCAACTTCGGATCTCTACTTTTGTAATGTTATGCAATTTTTTTAAATTAAAAACTAAAATCGAAAGTTTTATTTTTATGTGTTTAAATTATCCTTACTTTTAACCGTCGTCAAAAAGAAACTCGTCATTATTTTTTCTTGTCAATTTGCCTACAATTTTTTGCATGCATTGGCTTCAAACGGATACTTTACGCTGGATCATGAAACGTTTTGATATAGTCGAGACAATTTTTAGAGTATGCTAATACGTTAACAGGTAAGATAATTTTGAAATGGGAAATACTCAAAAATTTTGCAACACATATTACTTGATATATATGCTTGAGTTCAATGAATTGAAAATTGTATCTAATATGGTTTATGACGCGCTATCAAAGAAAAATATTCTTTGTTCATTCAATAAGAACCGCAGAAAGCCATTCGACTGGTAGAATTTGCACACAAATAGCAACGATTCCGGCGGAGAGCTCCTGGCCGCGCTGTAAAGTTGCCGAGCGTGCCATTAAAAGAACTAAGTGCGGAACGAAACTAAGTCTAGTTTATTCGTCCATTAGTCCACACGAAATACATATTTTTCACATAACATTACTTGGTACGTTGTAAATGTTAAGAAAATAACAGTGTGCAATAGAAGTATTACATACAATACTTCCTTTCCCTTGTCGTCCTTCCTTCCTTTCCTGGCCTTTCAATTTATCTTAATATTTCACATGATATTATATGACATGTACATAGACCAATAAAACGAACAATGTGATGAGATAATGAAAGAGGAGATGTACATGTTAATAGCCAAACTGACCTTTTAGATAACAACTTTCTCTTAAATACGCAACAAAATGTAGGGACATAATGGAACTGTACACCTACAACATTTTGTATTATTATAATTTTTTTTTATATATTATGTTAAATTAAGTCTACTGTAGGCACTGTACCGTACTGTCGAACGGGAAGACTAAAACGTTAAGGGCAATTTAAGAACTCATTAATAAAGGCAAGCTAGAAAAAAAATTAGAAAGGAATAAGAACAATTCCGGAAATACTATTTAAAATATCGTATCTAATATTTGTGCGGTAAAGTATAAAAAACTAAAGAACCGTGATACTTGGCGACTTGAATGTTTGTATCGTGATGAGGCAACACAATAAACTCATACAACAACAAAAAAATCCCGCAGCTAATAATGCAAGAAGAAACTCACCATAGTTGTCTCTAGGAAACATATTTCGTGGGGGAACAAAGAGGTGACATTCGCTCTGAGATCTTCTAATTACCTTTCACCGTCGCCATTGCCGACCTTTATTACGTATTCTAGACAAGCTCAGGGATAACCTGCCCTATTCAGGGGTGACAAAGTTGGTATCGCCATCCTCGTCTAACATATCAAACAATGTATAACGCCATCTCAAAAATTCTCATGCGACTGCGGTTGGCGTATGAGGAGAGCACAAGCGTGAAATAATAATTGGAATCACTAGATTTGATTTCGACGTTCTCGGTTACAAAATAATCCCATTTTACAAGAATATTACAGAACATCACGTATTTTCCATACAATTACTCAAGTTGTTGCGGAATGCCTTTTTGCTGTTGCTTTTTATAAATCTTATTTATTTTTCATAGATATTTAATAAGTAATATAATTATTAATAAACGTATGATTCCACAGTTTCATTGTCTTTTCTGTCTCCACAGGACTTAGGTCTTAAATTTACCTCCTATCTGTTAGACTTTGGTACAAGATCATCGAGCTATCCCATCGGGTCCAGTAGCGGCGAGTCTGCCCATCCTTTTAGCTTTGCAAATATTTGAAGGGGACTGTTAGACGAGCGACTCAGTTTGCATCCCCAGCGTAACTTTCAAAGGTGTGACAGTAGTACTAAACTAGGCGGGAAATAGCGGTTACAACGACAATACCCGCATAATTGAAGGAATTTTATTTATTTATTACATAAAGTATGTATATATAACAATTAAGTGGCAAGGGTCCCTGTACGAGCGGAGAATCTGTGAGACATGGTACTCCGTATGCACAAAGACAAATAATAGCAATTTTCCTTTATCAATTCTTCGAAAAGGTAAACAAATTCAGAAGTTATGATAAGTGAGGCATATTATAAACACCCTTTTGTAACACACACTAACAATAGGTAATAAGTAAAACACTTTAATCTGTTCTACTAGAAATGTTGATATATATTCAAATTGGGGAAATTCGGTAAGTGCCGACATTACATGACATACGGCCCGCGAAATTCAATAAACTGCAAGTACTGCGTAAATCTTAAGCTTCTGAGGTTACGCTCCCTACATACCTATCCTTTGCTCAAACGAGTTATATTTTATCGCATCTTTGTCAATTTATTTTCCTGTATTTTACCAGTATTGTAAGGTTAGTATCAAGATATATTTGGCGGGTTCCCTAACTGTAGTGTCTAACTGCAAGTTACGTATTTCCGAGTAAATATGCAGTCAATAAGAGAACCAGTGATATAAAATTCAGAATATTATTTTTGTTATTGTTCGTCTTTAGAGTAATGAAGAATATGGAAAAATGTATCTGTGTGTCTGTATTTTAGATTTCGGAAACAAAAGCGTTTTTTCGATTTATTACTTTTTTAATTCGAACTCTTCATTGGCGGGTTTCTTTAAAAAAAAATAAAAAAGAAAACGGAGTTGTATAAAGCATTAACAAGTACAGAACGTGGGATTCGAACTTCGACGAGTTAGAAACCAAAGTTAGACGAAACTTTCTTGATTACGTACCTAACAATGTACTATCTACGTACATTGTTAGTACCTATGTACGTCCTACCTACGACTACCGCACACGCCCAATTCCAGTCTTCGAGTAAGATTGTACTTTTATAGGGTTTGCTTACAAATTGAATCTAAATATAACAACTCGTTCATATATAACGCAGATACGCAAAAAAATACATACTTATTCACTTTATACGTCAAAAAGCTAATTATATTAGTAGTAGTAGTTAAACTATAGGTACTATATTATTGTTTTTTTATATATTATTATATAAATACATAGAAATATACTACACAATATATTCCTCACTGCTTAAAATATTTAACAGTTTATGGGTTAAAATAAATTTGAATTTAGGTAAATATCCGTTGTATTTTAGAATTAGTTTCCAAGCTTAAAAATATTTTTGAAGTTTAAAAATACATATATTAAGTTTTTTCTCAATAGTTAAGATGGTGAACCGCAACGGTCGCCGAGCGGTGGCGTGCGTGCTGCTGGCGGTGACCGCGGTGGTCGCCGCCGCGTCGTACGACCGCGAGCGGCTCGAGATCGCCAAGCAGATCCTCGAGGAAGTACCTCTCACTGATGGGTTTGTACCATTCAATTTTAAAAACCGTACCAATGTTGCTACATCACAATATTGGTGTGTCGTGGTCGACAAGCTTAATATTCTACTGATTTCTAATTTATTGTTACGTTTTAGTCAGATGGGGGATTCGGGGATGACAGATGTAACGTTACGTTTAAGTTTTTGTCATTTTAAAATCCGACCATAACATACTTGTACAAAAAAAGTCCTACTTGTATGACAACATTAATTTTTTTTTTCTGTCATAGCCACAACGATCTCCCATGGAACATTCGCAAGTTTCTTCGCAACCAGATCAACGAGTTCGAACTGGACACCGACCTGACCCGTGTTGAGCCCTGGTCCATCTCCAAGTACTCCCACACCGACCTGCCTCGTCTTAAGGAAGGAATGGTTGGCGCTCAGGTGACTGTCAATAGATTAATGATTGCTATTACTTGTAATCTATAACGATACTCGGATTGTCTTCTTCTCCTGATAATGGTAGTATATACATATTTACTAATGCTATGGCTACAAAAATTTTAGGGTAGATCTGTATAAAAATAATGTTAAGGTTGAACCCTTAGTCCAGAAAGACTACTGATAAAATATCCATTCTATATTATTACATTTAATGTTTGATTACAACCAAACGTTAAATATCTTTTTTCTATTTTATTATCGAATGCTTCGTTAGAATCTTTCCATTTTTTATTAGAAATGCAAAAAAAGTCTTAGATGCTCGTTTACTCTTTGGATTCTGTAAGGATCATCCTGTTTTGATGAATTTGTAAAGTGGAAAAGGCATATATGTAGATGGAGCGAGGGCGATTTAAAAGTTTTAATATACGGATTGGCCTCTACCCTGCTTCTCAGCGTTAACTGTGTCGCTATTCCATGGGAGGTATAACATATCTGATGGAAACATATAGTATTATACACCTCTACGTAGCTTTTCGGAAAAATATAGCTGTGATGTCATGTTAAAAGTAGAGCACATTTGAGAACTGTTCCAGTCTTAGAGTCTTTATTCTTCTACCCATATGAATTTATTGACTTGCAAAACTCATTTGAATACTATCGCACAGGAATCAAATGACTTTACATTAGAAATACGCCATTCGTACTACCTTTCAATAGCACGATACTGCATATGCAATTTCCATACATGCGGTCCTATATGCAAGAGAAACCGTGCAACTATTAATCTCGCTGCACCGTATATCGCCTCTAGGTGCTTTCATTACTATGTATTTATTATCAGCTCCCGTACCCACTGGTGGATAAGCGTAGCCAACGTTTCTATTAATGTTTAAAATGTCTTACAAAAAGGTATTAGTTAAATCAACTTGTTTATACATAGTACAGCTTGTGTACGGAACTGTGTTTGATTGTTTCTGTAAATGTTAATAATTTAAATTCACATTTCACTTTGCTGAGATAATAAGCAGATTTTTAATGTATATTTTATTCTTTATTAGTATTTACATTGATCGCAGACAATAGATATATGATTTTTGATGAAACAATTGATATTATGAATATTATATCCTTTTTATCCATTTCTTTTCACATTGTTTCCAGTAGTTTTATAATCAAAATACACTCGAACTACACTTCGTTGACGGTTGAACTTAGCATATATTTGTACACAAAACAGAGGCAAAAAGGTAAGATCCATTATGTGACTTTATCGATCGTAAAGAGAACAAGAATAGTAAATCTCTTAAATTATTCCTGAATCTCTCAATTTCAATTTTATCCGAGTTCCCACCGGTGGAAGTAATAAAATAAAGCGGGAGTTACCTGCCACATAACGTGCGAAGAATCTCAAGTTACGAAGTTCGTAACTATTTCATCTTTCGACTGTAAAAGCCAATCGTAAACTTAATTTACGAAGTGATGCTACTGAAGTGAAACATATGACTACAGCATCATTTGACTGGATTTATGTACACATTTTCTGTCAGATTATTATTAAGTTTGATGAAATAATTCTCATTAAATCAATTTACCTACAAAACCCCTTACAAATAACAACTTCAAATACGCCGGTATCGTTTTGGAATAATAATAGTAAATAATAATTATTAATAAAAATTAACAATAATAATTACAGAATTACTATTCATACCTATCAGCCGTGCAATTAAAGTCATGTAGATTGTAAACAATTGAGTTCATACAGTTAAATCAGTATATTATTATCAGATTTTCTATTCAAGTGTAATCTGATATTAAAATGTTATAGGTAATAGATAAATTGCGAGTGTATTGCAGTACTGAACAAGTGAGTTTAGAGAATCTATAGCGAACTTCTTAATGACAATTAAGTTCAATTGAAACCCTTCACGGTATACCTTCTGTGCAGATTCTGATCGAAACAATGCGAAAGCCCAATCCCTCATAATAGAGAGATGACTGTTACGTAAGACACAAAGCTGACACACGTCACGAACGTTGGCTCGCTTCCAAAACCAGTTAACAATAAAAGTCTCATTAAAACCCGACCAGCAATTTTCGTGAAAGCTCGCTCAGCATAAATTCTAAGTTTTGATTTTTTCACTTTATACTACAGCCCTATGTTGCGAGTCTTTCGCCCCTTTGCACTGTTTTGAGGATATCCTTAGAAGAGGGGGAGGGATGGGGGGTTTCTTTATGGACCTTTTCAAATATTCTCGTTTTACGCTTTCAGTTATACAGAACGTGTTAAAGTAGCATTGTGCTAAACTGGCCTTTATCATGAGCTTGCATATTGTCCGTTTAATAAGCCATTATACGTCGGACACCTTGTTGATGAGTTCGTTCCACACAAAATTAAATCCGAAACCGATCAGTGTGTAATTCCCCAGGCCCGTGTAACGACAGATACATTAAATCGGAAAGTATAGTTAAAGATTCGCATAGTGCACATCTAACCTCGAAACATCATTATCGTTATGGTAATATTACAAACTATTGCGTAAATAAAGTATTTCTATACGTGATTATTAATGTTTCCCACCATGCGGACTCATATATAGAATATTTTTATGAAGTATACATGTATTGGCAAACGTAGCGAAGGACGCCCTCCAGCTAGGTGAAGTGACTATATACGCAAAGTGGCTGGCAGTGGTTGGATGCGAAGAGCTGAAGATCGAGCTCAGTGGCGTGCCATTGGTGAGGC